>CM035442.1:135733355-135968355 GCA_020310875.1 Ceratopteris richardii
ACAACGCTTGAGCTACACCAAATTTTGGCGCCGTTGCCGGGGAGAGAGCTTCGAGGACGAGCGTTGTGATGGTAAGATCGTAGATTTGCGACGTTGGAAGGTAAAAAAAACTGTCATTTTTGTTCATTTTCTATTTTTTCTTCTTCATCTTCATCATCATCACCATCTCCATCTTCTTCCATCTTCTTCTTCATAGAAATTTCTTGTTTTTTAGTGCATTTTCACCATTTTCATATCATCTTTCATGCATTATTGTGTGGGAAGGAGTTAGGAAGTGCAAGAGAGTGCAAGCGCTGTGTTTTTTCATGAGTTTCTGCACGTACGGAGCTCGCCATTGCTCGGCGCTCAGAAATTCGAAGTTCCCGCCAAAAAACGCGATTCTGTGATGAAAATCGCGATTCTATGAGAATTCAAATTTTTTTGAAAAATCGCGATTTTCTATTTCCCGCCTAAAAGTTTGTTGAAAGAAACACGATTCTGTGGTTGTGCTCAAAATCGCGATTCTCACAAATCACGATTTTCAGCCAAAAACAGGATTCTGTGAAAACACAATCCTCTACTCAAAATCGTGATTCTCACAAATCACGATTCTCTGAGACAAAATCGCGATTTTCAAAAACACGATTCTCTGCTCAAAATCGCGATTCTCACAAATCACGATTTTCAGCAAAAACACGATTCTGTGAAAACACGATTTTGTGAAAACACGATTCTGTGAACCACGATTCTGTGAAACACGATTTTGTGAAAACACGATTCTCTGTAGACAATCGCGATTTTCATGTCAAAAACACGATTCTGTGAAAAGACAACTTTGTGAAAACACGATTCTGTGAAAAGACAACTTTGTGAAAACACGATTCTGAGAAGACAATCGTGATTTTCAAAAACACGATTCTCTAAGACAAAATCACGATTCTCTAAAACACGATTCTGTGAAAACACGATTCTGTGAAGAAAATCGCGATTCTCTAAAAACACGATTTTGTGAACACGATTTTGTGAACACGATTTTGTGAACACGATTCTGTGAAAACACGACTTTGTGAAAACACGATTCTGAGAAGACAATCGCGATTCTCTAAAAACACAATTCTGTGAACCACGATTTTATGAAAACAAGATTTTCAAAAACACGATTCTCTGTTGGCAATCACGGCTTTTAAAAAACACGATTCTCTGCTCAGCATGGCGATTCTCTTGAGGTTCACAAAATCGCGATTCTCTTGATTTCACAAAATCGCGATTTTGTCCAAAAGGTCCTGTTTGCCTGTTTTGACCCCCAGGAGCCTGATTTGACATAACTTTTTCATCCAAAGTCTATTTTTTGAGCTCTATAGCTCGTTGGAAAGCTTGTTTCGAATCCTACATGGTCTCAACTGTTTTTTTATAAGAATAATGGATTGATTTTTAGATAGGATAATTTGAAGTTGGGCCTCAAGTGGGACTAGGAAACCAAGGGGGCTCCAAAGGATTTGTGAGCAATACTAAGGGGAGAAAAATTGTATCATGGGAAAGAAAAAAGCAAAAGAGAGAAGAAAGGGGGCTAAGATGGGAAAAGAGAAGGGAGATAAACATGAAGTGCATGAAATAATCTCACATGAGTGTGAAACATCTAGAGAAAAATTGCAAGGAGTCAAGGAAACGAAGGAAATGTCTACGGGGGTGGGATCCTTATTTGCAACAAGAGAATATGATAATACTTTTGTGGATATCAGGATAGGATATGACTATAGAAGGTTGAGTGCATATATCAATCCTCATTGTGAGTGGAATTTAATTCATATTGACCTATTGACCATTATTTTTGAGAACATTCAACCAACAACTCATTCTTCTATCCTCATGGATGATGAACATTATGAATGCATGGGTCAAGTTGTGTTGCCTGTTATGGCGGATGATATGCAATTTTTGGAAACATTCTTTGTCATGGATTGTATAGATGAAGACTTGATCATTGGCACCCAAAGGTTCATTACACAAAATCATCAAGAATTTGAGGAGTCTTCTCCACCTATTACTCGTGCTTCTACATATTTCTCAATGGAAAATCCTAATGACTATCCACCTTATGATAATTGGGGGCAAAATCATCTTTCCAAAGGGTATGCTTTTCATGAAAAATTTTTTCTTTCTACTCATGTTTTTGAATCTAATCCTTCTTTGAGTAAATCACAGGAAACCTTAGAGAATGGAGAAATGGAGTACTCCAAGTGTTTGGGGGATTTGGAAGGACCCTCTCTTCCTGTAAATTTGGATTCCCCTCATGAAACCATAAGCAGGAATGATCTACACTCATATGATCAAGAAGGAGATGATCAACCAATGCTTTGTATCACTGATCTGGAAAATGATGTCGACTCTAGGGTGAATCATGACAATCCATCACCCATTTGTACAGCTAGGGATTCTATGTGTAATAAGGATAAATGTCTCGATGAATCTCTAGATCAATCTCAAACCACACAACCCATTGATCCCTTGCATAAGCCTGATGTATGTATAGAAGATCAACCCTTGTTGCATTTCCCATGTAAAGATGAGTTTTCTCAAAGAACTCACATAGAAGGCGCAAAAGACCCTTACATCAAGAATCAAAAATCACATTTTCTTGGTAATGTCAAGCAAATTTGGGTGGCCAAGAAATTACTTAGAGCCCAACCGCATCGCACTATGATATGGGTACCAAAGAAAGCCCTTGCACAAAATCAGCCCCCTCACACTAGACTTCAAAATCTATGGTCTAGGCCTACTATGACTTATCCTCAAGAAAGACCACTTCCAATCCAAGGATCCCAAGCAATCAAGCCTAACCTCAGAAAAAATCCAGGGGGGGACTTCAAGGCAACAACCTGCACAACAAAGACACCAAGGAGAGGTAAAGGACTGAATCAAGCACAGAGCTCCAACAAAGATCAAAGAACCTCTTCTGCAAGGATATGGGTTTGGAAGAGGAAAGTACTAGTAGCATCCACCAAAGTAAAGAGCCAACCACGATGGATCAAACCCTCACGAAATCATTCAAACATGGAGCGGCCAAAGGTGATCACTACCCAGTCACAGATTGTTCTCAAATGGATCCCTATAAGGAGGAATGATCAGTTGTCATCTCGACATGCAATGGATACCTCCAACCAAGATGGCATCAACATCTGCAAGTGACATCAAGCCTCGACGAGCGACAACCATGTGCTTCTTGCACAACCCTGTCTTCTGCACCATTCAGGTCATGCATTTCCAAAGTATGCATTAATATAGGGCCACATTACATGGCCGTGCATAGACACACTTGAGAATCCCAAGCACAAGAGCACATTGACATATGTCAAATATTTCTATTGATACTAACTTTTGTGTTCTTGTTTTGTGCTATTTTTCCAAACAAAAAAGAAAAAAAAAGAGAGAGCTTGTTCCTAGATTTGGCTTATGGAACATGAATGAGTCATGCTTAGGTGGACCATCAACCAGGGCATTCATCAACAATGATAAAACAACCAATGGTCCATCATGATGAAAGGCGTACAACACGAAGAGATCCACATCGACTGACCTTTCCTTATGGTAAGAATCTTCTACTTGGGCCACATTATAACCATGATAGAGTAGAAAACCTCTTCATCAGCATTCCCTTGAGCACTTAGCTCAAGACCCCAAATTTTTGCACCATACTTCTTCCAATGCATTTTCCAAGTAAGCATGCATAGGGCTACATTACAAGGCCGTGCACAAGGCACATAATTTTTTCAACCCAAGCACTAACACACTTACCCATCATTCACTATGGGTTATGAGTACTTAGGAAGCAATTCGAAGGTAGCAGTTGCTCCAACTCAATCTTGATAAACTCTTTTGAGCAACTCACAATCTTTGAAAGCTCACAACGATGCATTCATGCGGAATCCACAAAAGAAGCACATACCAAGGGACTATGACTTGCAAAGGCTTGCAGTGACAAACGAAGAACCGGACAACCAATGCTGACAAATTTGGAAGATAGACGACTCTTGTTCATACAAAATGGATACTACCTCTCAAAGCACTACATGGAACAACCACTACAACAAGGGTCTGTCAGGGACGACAGACTCGAGAGGGGGGGGAGTGTTGAAGCTGAAGGTCAAGGACAAAGCATAGGAGCACATCTAAGAGGTGGACACATAAGAAGAAGGAGCAAGTAGGGAGATCCAAGAAGTACAAGTCAACTTTTCAGAAGAATCCCCTACAAAAATAGTGATTTCCATCATGAAAAACCATTGTAAATACCATTTTCTATTTCTGTAGCTCCATTTTGTGCAAGCCGAGGAGTCCTCGAGCTTGAGGAACATTAGAAGTACCATCGTACCAATTTTCATAATTTTTAGACTTCATTTGAGCCCTCAAATAAGCCCTGGAACCTAATTTTCAACTAGGCCGGACACTAGGTCTGGACAGGGCCAAATCTAGTCAAAAACCTATAAAAAGAGCTAGAGAGCTCATTTTTGAGGTTAGCTTCTTGTAGATTTCAGTTTTGTAATAGATTTCTTTTGTAATCAAAGTCCTTCCATTGTTCCTCTCTTTGATCTTACCTTGTGCGTGTGTGTGTGTATGTGTGTGCATGTTTGTGTGCTTTGACTCACACACTTGTACCTTCACTTGCTCGTGGTCTTCATACCGGTCCTCACGTCTCCGCGGATTGACAAAGAAAGGAGGTGGTGCTTACGCTTGAGCTACACTTTTGCTCATGTTCCTTCATAGGTTAGAGGCAAGATGGATCCCAAAGGAGAAAGGTGTGTATTGATTGGATATGACAACGATCAAAAGGGCTACAAATTATACAACCCAACAAACAAAGGATTCTTGGTGAGTAGAGATGTAGTATTTGATGAGAATAGTTCTTGGTATGAAGATTCATGTAGAAAGGTCAAACTCCCTTATGATATTGAAGAAGATTTTCCAAAAGTTATTAAGGATAATTCTTCTAAAGTTGAAGAGCAGGATACCTCAGAAGATGATGAAGCAACTCAATATGAAAAAATCAAAATGTAGAAGTCTAAAGGTAAAGAAAAAATGCAGGAACTTGGACAAGAGGCAGAATCATCACATCATGGCCTAAGAAGGTCCATGAGGGAGAAAAGAAAGCTAGAAAGATATGGGTTTGATACTTCTCTCGTCAGTAAACGTTCAATCTATCTAGCATAGGACATAAATCAAGAGGAACCTTCAACATTTGAGGAAGGAAAGAAGAAATCAGAATGGAGGCATGCAATGGAAGAAGAAATTGAAGCTCTTGAGGAGGATAACACTTGG
Source organism: Ceratopteris richardii (assembly GCA_020310875.1). NCBI lineage: Eukaryota > Viridiplantae > Streptophyta > Polypodiopsida > Polypodiales > Pteridaceae > Ceratopteris > Ceratopteris richardii. The sequence goes on from CM035442.1 coordinate 135,738,645, forward strand.
GAATTGGTTCCCAAGTCTCCATCAATGAAAGTTATAGGCTCAAGGTGGATCTACAAATTGAAGAAGAACTCAGATGGCTCCATTAATAGGTATAAGGTGAGGCTTGTGGCAAAAGGCTTTGCACAAAATCAGGGAATTGATTATGAGGAGACCTTCTCTCCTGTGGCAAAGATGCCTACTATTAGGGTTTTGCTTAGTATTCCCTCTTCCAAGAATTGGAAGATGCTTCAATTGGATGGAAAAAATGCATTTCTTAATGGATGGATAAGAGAAGAGTTATATATGGCACAACCACCTGGTTTTGAGAGTCACATATATCCTGATTATGTGTGTAAACTTAATAAAGCTTTATATGGACTCAAACAAGCCCCAAGGGCTTGGAATCACATGCTTCTCTCATTCTTGCAAGACAAAGGATATCATCCTAGCAAGGCAGATCCATCACTATCCATAAAGAGGAGGAATTCTGAAGTCATCTATTTTTGTGTGTATGTAGATGATATTATACTTACAAGAACTGATACAGATGGCATGAAGAGAATCAAAGAATAGATGAGAGAAGAATTCAAGATAAGTAATTTGGGTTCACTTAACTACTTCCTAGGATTGGAAGTTGTCTACAAAGATCATGGTTTGTTTCTTAGTCAAAGAAAGTACATTAAAGACATGTTGGCAAAATTTTCAAGATGCAAGATTGCAGGTACTCCAATGGAGGTTAATCACAAATTGAGCTCACATGAAGGTGAAATCATAGAAGATGTGATAGGTTATCAAAGCCTTGTGGGTAGTTTGAACTATGCCACATTGACAAGGGTTGATATATGCTATAGTGTGAGTGTGCTAAGTCAATTTATGCACACGCCCAGGAAACCTCACATGGAGACTACCAAATGGATACTTAGATATCACAATGGGACCATGAATGAGGGGCTATATTACCCTTGTGTATCTAATGTAAGTTTGAAATTGTTCTCTGATGCAGATTGGGCTGGCTTCAAGGAAGAGAAAAGGAGCACCTCAGGTTATCTTACCTTTGTAGGTTCATAACTTGTTTCATGGTCATCCAAGAAGCAACCCACGGTTGTTCTCTCTTCTACTGAAGCTGAATAAAAAGGTCTTGCCATAGCTACTCAAGAAGCTATGTGGATGAAGACACTATTCAAAGATCTTGGTTTGGAGATTGGAACTCCAAATCTTTTTGGTGACAATATGAGCTCTATTCATTCACTTAGCTTCCAATCCAATTTTTCATGCAAGGACTAAACATATTGAAGTTCATTATCACTATGTAAGAGAGAAGATTGTGAGCAAGGAGATTCAAATATCATATGTGTCCACTCATAAAAAATGTGCAGAGATTCTAACCAAAGCATTGAATGGTACAAAGCTTTGCAAATTCAAAGCCATGATTGGTTTGGAGGTAATCTTGGAAGATTGAAGACCTCAAGCAGACTTGGCTTGAGGGGGAGCTGTTGGAGCACGTCTATGACAAGCCTAGTATTGTCTTGAGTCTCACAAAGTCAAAAAAGAAGCCTTAAAGTGAAGACAATGCAAAGTTCACTTGTGAACTACCTCTTGTAACTTTTGAAGCCTTTACTTGATGTAAAAGTGAAAGAATCTAAAGTGGTTGAGTCCACTTGATCAAAAGAGGAAAGAGAAGCCACGAATTTGTGATTGAAGGTAGTTGGAGAATGAAATCAATCACTAATAGATTGGAGAGTGATTGTAGTAAGTTAGGCTCCCAAGATCAACTATAAATACATGGCAGTTTTAGTCGTGGTTAAGACAAGAACTCCAAGATCTGAGCTTTATGCCATATCAAGGTGTGGTTTCAAGGCACACATATGTATCAATAAGTCCATTGTATTTTACAATCAATATACTTTCATTTTCATGATCATTTGAGTTCATATCTCCATGTTCTTGTGAAGTGTACTGTTCACTGCCATATCTCTCAGTTCTTGCAGTCAGCTTGAAGAGATGATTTCTTTGAGATTGGTGATCATTTTCAGTGATTCAACTTGGTAAAGTTAGATCTCTAAGTCTACTATATGCTCACCAATTTTCATTCTATTTGAATGTTCCAATCTTCAGTTATGATCATTTGAAGTCAACTCTGTCACCTCATTTTCTTCTTCTCTGCCAACACCCTCTCAAACCAATCATTTTGTTAGAGCTTTTTCTCAGTGTGTACTTCACAATTTTCCATTATTTAAAGCGTTTTAGAATCCTCATACTGCATTTTCATGAGCATTGGATTCTTTAATCATGGGATATATCTATTTTACTGTGTATGGGTCTGTGCACTATTGCAACCCGAGAAAATCGGGGTCATCCTATCACTTGCTAAACTTTTTCCTCCTTGTGTAGTTCATCATTTTGGTTGAAATAACTCTTGATTGTTAGCTTACTAAGCTAATAAGAGTTGCCCAAAAGGAATTAAGTTCATTGCTTCTTTGGCCAGAGAATTGTTCAAAACTTTGGACAGGTGTATGAACATAAATAACAAGTTTTTGGCTCTTGAATCTAGTCCAACTTATCTGTTTTGATTCAACTTTTTGAGAGTGATCTTCCAAGGTAAATAGGGTTTCTAGTGCATCCCTTTGCAAGCTACAGGGCCCACAACATATCTCTGGAGTCCATTTGGTTGGTGTAGTGCAAAGTTTTTGGAGCACCACTTCATCTTCATCAACTACAAATCCATCTCTTCACACTACATAGGCTCCATGTTCAAATGTGTTTCCTAGAGTTCAAATGTGTTTCCTAGAGTTCAAATGTGTTTCCTAGAGTTCAAATGTGAAAAATCTACCCGCTTTCTCTCCCTTTGTTATCCTCTTGAAACCTTGATATGGATCCTTTACATAGGCTCTATGATGTGAAAAGATTGGTCACATATGGCAGAGTATGAGGAGCCTTAAGCTCTCCCTGTGCCTTTTTCTACCTCCTCTAACTCTTCCTCTTGAGATTCTACCTCTACCTACAAAGTTAGCTTGGGAGTTGCTTCCTTTATTATCACACTTTTTACCTATTCCTTTGTTATCTTTGCCTTTTTTTTAATCTACATAAATGGCAGAGGATTGGTTAACTTTCTATTTCTCACCACTCTTCATAAGTTTGGCCTCAGGAATGAAGGGTTTTCCCATGAGAGTTTTGAAGTATGGCACTTGCAGATCCATGTATAGATCCATAGTAGTTGTGAAAGCTTCCCATTTTTCATAACCCTTGCTTCTTTTATTTAGGATATAAATAAAAGAAAAATTGTATCATGGGAAAGAAAAAAGCAAAAGAGAGAAGAAAGGGGGCTAAGATGGGAAAAGAGAAGGGAGATAAACATGAAGTGCATGAAATAATCTCACATGAGTGTGAAACATATAGAGAAAAATTGCAAGGAGTCAAGGAAACGGAGGAAATGTCTAGGTGGGTGGGATCCTTATTTGTAACAAGAGAGTATGATAATACTTTTGTGGATATCAGGATAGGATATGACTATAGAAGGTTGAGTGCATATATCAATCCTCATTGTGAGTGGAATTTAATTCATATTGACCTATTGACCATTATTTTTGAGAACATTCAACCAACAACTCATTCTTCTATCCTCATGGATGATGAACATTATGAATGCATGGGTCAAGTTGTGTTGCCTGTTATGGTGGATGATATGCAATTTTCGGAAACATTCTTTGTCATGGATTGTATAGATGAAGACTTGATCATTGGCACCCAAAGGTTCATTACACAAAATCATCAAGAATTTGAGGAGTCTTCTCCACCTATTACTCGTGCTTCTACATATTTCTCAATGGAAAATCCTAATGACTATCCGCCTTATGATAATTGGGGGCAAAATCATCTTTCCAAAGAGTATGCTTTTCATGAAATTTTTTCTCTTTCTACTCATGTTTTTGAATCTAATCCTTCTTTGAGTAAATCACAGGAAACCTTAGAGAATGGAGAAATGGAGTACTCCAAGTGTTTGGGGGATGTGGAAGGACCCTCTCTTCTTGTAAATTTGGATTCCCCTCATGAAACCATAAGCAGGAATGATCTACACTCATATGATCAAGAAGGAGATGATCAACCAATGCTTTGTATCACTGATCTGGAAAATGATGTCGACTCTAGGGTGAATCATGACAATCCATCACCCATTTGTACACCTAGGGATTCTATGTGTAATAAGGATAAATGTCTCGATGAATCTCTAGATCAATCTCAAACCACACAACCCATTGATCCCCTGCATAAGCCTGACGTATGTATAGAAGATCAACCCTTGTTGCATTTCCCATGTAAAGATGAGTTTTCTCAAAAAACTCACATAGAAGGCCCAAAAGACCCTTACATCAAGAATCAGAAATCACATTTTCTTGGTAATGTCAAGCAAATTTGGGTGGCCAAGAAATTACTTAGAGCCCAACCGAATCGCACTATGATGTGGGTACCAAAGAAAGCCCTTGCACAAAATCAGCCCCCTCACACGACTTCAAAATCTATGGTCTAGGCCTACTATGACTTATCCTCAAGAAAGACCACTTCCAATCCAAGGATCCCAAGCAATGAAGCCTAACCTCAGAAAAAATCCAGGGGGGGACTTCAAGGCAACAACGTGCACAACAAAGACACCAAGGAGAGGTAAAGGACTGAATCAAGCACAGAGCTCCAACAAAGATCAAAGAACCTCTTCTGCAAGGATATGGGTTTGGAAGACGAAAGTACTAGTAGCATCCACCAAAGTAAAGAGCCAACCACGATGGATCAAACCCTCACGAAATCATTCAAACATGGAGCGGCCAAAGGTGATCACTACCCAGTCACAGACTGTTCTAAAATGGATCCCTATAAGGAGGAATGAGCAGTTGTTATCTGGACATGCAATGGATACCTCCAACCAAGATGGCATCAACATCTGAAAGTGACATCAAGCCTCGACGAGCGACAACCATGTGCTTCTTGCACAACCCTGTCTTCTGCACCATTGAGGTCATGCATTTCCAAAGTATGCATTAATATAGGGCCACATTACACGGCCGTGCATAGACACACTTGAGAATCCGAGGCACAAGAGCACATTGACATATGTCAAATATTTCTATTGATACTAACTTTTGTGTTCTTGTTTTGTGCTATTTTTTCAAAAAAAAAAAAAAAGAGAGAGCTTGTTCCTAGATTTGGCTTATGGAACATGAATGAGTCATGCTTAGGTGGACCATCAACCAAGGCATTCATCAACAATGATAAACCAACCAATGGTCCATCATGATGAAAGGTGTACAACACGAAGAGATCCACATCGAGTGACCTTTCCTTATGGTAAGAATCTTCTACTTGGGCCACATTATAACCCTGATAGAGTAGAAAACCTCTTCATCAGCATTCCCTTGAGCACTTAGCTCAAGACCCCAAATTTTTGCACCATACTTCTTCCAATGCATTTTCCAAGTAAGCATGCATAGGGCTACATTACAAGGCCGTGCACAAGGCACATACTTTTTTCAACCCATGCACTAACACACTTACCCATCATTCACTATGGGTTATGAGTACTTAGGAAGCAATTCGAAGCTAGCAGTTGCTCCAACTCAATCTTGATAAACTCTTTTGAGCAACTCACAATCTTTGAAAGCTCACAACGATGCATTCATGCGGAATCCATGAAATAAGCACATACCAAGGGACTATGACTTGCAAAGGCTTGCAGTGACAAACGAAGAACCGGACAACCAACGCTGCCAAATTTGGAAGATAGACGGCTCTTGTTCATACAAAATGGATACTACCTGTCAAAGCACTACATGGAACAACCACTACAACAAGGGTCTATCAGGGATGACAAACTCGAGAGGGGGGGGAGTGTTGAAGCTGAAGGTCAAGGACAAAGCATAGGAGCACATCTAAGAGGTGGACACACAAGAAGAAGGAGCAAGTAGGGAGCTCCAAGAAGTACAAGCTCAGAAGAATCCCCTATAAAAATAGTGATTTCCATCACGAAAAACCATTGTAAATACCATTTTCTATTTCTGTAGCTCCATTTTCTGCAAGTCGAGGAGTCCTGGAGCTTGAGGAGCATTAGAAGTACCATCGTACCAATTTTCATAATTTGTAGACTTCGTTTGAGCCCTCAAATAAGCCCTGGAACCTAATTTTTAACTAGGCCGGACACTAGGTCTGGACAGGGCCAAAACTAGTCAAAAACCTATAAAAAGAGCTAGAGAGCTCATTTTTGAGGTTAGCTTCTTGTAGATTTCAGTTTTGTAATAGATTTCTTTTGTAATCAAAGTCCTTCCATTGTTCCTCTCTTTGATCTTACCTTGTGCGCATGTGTGTGTATGTGTGTGCATGTTTGTGTGCTTTCACTCACACACTTGTACCTTCACTTGCTCGTGGTCTTCATACCGGTCCTCACGTCTCCGCGGATTGACAAGTAAAGGAGGTGGTGCTTACGCTTGAGCTACACTTTTGCTCATGTTCCTTCACAGGTTAGAGGCAAGATGGATCCCAAAGGAGAAAGGTGTGTATTGATTGGATATGACAACGATCAAAAGGGCTACAAATTATACAACCCAACAAACAAAGGATTCTTGGTGAGTAGAGATGTAGTATTTGATGAGAATAGTTCTTGGTATGAAGATTCATGTAGAAAGGTCAAACTCCCTTATGATATTGAAGAAGATTTTCCAAACTTTATTAAGGATAGTTCTTCTAAAGTTGAAGAGCAGGATACCTTAGAAGATGATGAAGCAACTCAGTATGAAAAAATCAAAATGTGGAAGTTTAAAGGTAAAGAAAAAATGCAGGAACTTGGACAAGAGGCAGAATCATCACATCATGGCCTAAGAAGGTCCATCAGGGAGAAAAGAAAGCTAGAAAGATATGGGTTTGATACTTCTCTTGTCAGTAAACAGTCAATCTATCTAGCATAGAACAAAAATCAAGAGGAACCTTCAACATTTGAGGAAGCAAAGAAGAAATCAGAATGGAGGCATGCAATGGAAGAAGAAATTGAAGCTCTTGAGGAGGATAACACTTGGGAATTGGTTCCCAAGTCTCCATCAATGAAAGTGATAGGCTCAAGGTGGATCTACAAATTGAAGAAGAACTCAGATGGCTCCATTAATAGGTATAAGGCAAGGCTTGTGGCAAAAGGATTTGCACAAAGTCAGGGAATTGATTATGAGGAGACCTTCTCTCCTGTGGCAAAGATGCCTACTATTAGGGTTTTGCTTAGTATTGCCTCTTCCAAGAATTGGAAGATGCTTCAATTGGATGGAAAAAATGCATTTCTTAATGGATGGATAAGAGAAGAGGTATATATGGCACAACCACCTGGTTTTGAGAATCACATATATCCTGATTATGTGTGTAAACTTAATAAAGCTTTATATGGACTCAAACAAGCCCCAAGGGCTTGGAATCACATGCTTCTCTTATTCTTGCAAGACAAAGGATTTCATCCTAGCAAGGGAGATCCATCACTATTCATAAAGAGGAGGAATTCTGAAGTCATCTATTTTTGTGTGTATGTAGATGATATTATAATTACAAGAACTGATACAGATGGCATGAAGAGAATCAAAGAATAGATGAGAGAAGAATTCAAGATAAGTAATTTGGGTTCACTTAACTACTTCCTAGGATTGGAAGTTGTCTATAAAGATCATGGTTTGTTTCTTAGTCAAAGAAAGTACATTAAAGACATGTTGGCAAAATTTTCAAGATGCAAGATTGCAGGTACTCCAATGGAGGTTAATCACAAATTGAGCTCACATGAAGGTGAAATCATAGAAGATGTGATAGGTTATCAAAGCCTTGTGGGTAGTTTGAACTATGCCACATTGACAAGGGTTGATATATGCTATAGTGTGAGTGTGCTAAGTCAATTTATGCACACGCCCAGGAAACCTCACATGGAGACTACCAAATGGATACTTAGATATCACAATGGGACCATGAATGAGGGGCTATATTACCCTTGTGTATCTAATGTAAGTTTGAAATTGTTCTCTGATGCAGATTGGGCTAGCTTCAAGGAAGACAAAAGGAGCACCTCAGGTTATCTTACCTTTGTAGGTTCATAACTTGTTTCATGGTCATCCAAGAAGCAACCCACGGTTGTTCTCTCTTCTACTGAAGCTGAATACAAAGGTCTTGCCATAGCTACTCAAGAAGCTATGTGGATGAAGACACTATTCAAAGATCTTGGTTTGGAGATTGGAACTCCAAATCTTTTTGGTGACAATATGAGCTCTATTCATTCACTTAGCTGCCAATCCAATTTTTCATGCAAGGACTAAACATATTGAAGTTCATTATCACTATGTAAGATAGAAGATTGTGAGCAAGGAGATTCAAATATCATATGTGTCCACTCATGAACAATGTGCATATATTCTAACCAAAGCATTGGATGGTACAAAGCTTTGCAAATTCGAAGCCATGATTGGTTTGCAGGTAATCTTGGAAGATTGAAGACCTCAAGCAGACTTGGCTTGAGTGGGAGCTGTTGGAGCACGTCTATGACAAGCCTAGTATTGTCTTGAGTCTCACAAAGTCAAAAAAGAAGCCTTAAAGTGAAGACAATGCAAAGTTCACTTGTGAACTACCTCTTGTAACTTTTGAAGCGTTTACTTGATGTAAAAGTGAAAGAATCTAAAGTGGTTGAGTCTACTTGATCAAAGAGGAAAGAGAAGCCACGAATTTGTGATTGAAGGTAATTGGAGAATCAAATCAATCACTAATAGATTGGAGAGTGATTGTAGGAAGTTAGGCTCCCAAGATCAACTATAAATACATGGCAGTTTTAGTTGTGGTTAAGACAAGAACTCCAAGAGCTGAGCTTTATGCCATATCAAGGTGTGGTTTCAAGGCACACATATGTATCAATAAGTCCATTGTATTTTACAATCAATATACTTTCATTTTCATGATCATTTGAGTTCATATCTCCATGTTCTTGTGAAGGGTACTGTTCACTGCCATATCTCTCAGTTTTTGCAGTCAGCATGCAGAGATGATTTCTTTGAGCTTGGTGCATCATTTTCAGTGATTCAACTTGGTAAAGTTAGATCTCTAAGTCTACTATATGCTCAGCAATTTTCATTCTATTTGAATGTTCCAATCTTCAGTTATGATCATTTGAAGTCAACCGTGTCACCTCATTTTCTTCTTCTCTGCCAGCACCCTCTCAAACCAATCATTTTGTTAGAGCTTTTTCTCAGTGTGTACTTCACCATTTTCCATTATTTAAAGCATTTTAGAATCCTCATACAACATTTTCATGAGCATTGGATTCTTTAATCATAAGATATATCTATTTTACTGTGTATGGGTCTGTGCACTATTGCAGCCCGAGAAAATCGGGGTCATTCTATCACTTGCTAAACTTTTTTCTCCTTGTGTAGTTCATCATTTTGGTTGAAATAACTCTTGATTGTTAGCTTACTAAGCTAATAAGAGTTCCCCAAAAGGAATTAAGTTAATCGCTTCTTTGGCCAGAGAATTGTTCAAAACTTTGACAGGTGTATGAACATAAATAGCAAGTTTTTGGCTCTTGAATCTAGTCCAACTTATCTGTTTTGATTCAACTTTTTGAGAGTGATCTTCCAAGGTAAATAGGGTGTCTAATGCATCCCTTTGCAAGCTAAAAGGGCCCACAACATATCTCTGGAGTCCATTTGGTTGGTGTAGTGCAAAGTTTTTGCAGCACCACTTCATCTTCATCAACTACGAATCCATCTCTTCACACTACATAGGCTCCATGTTCAAATGTGTTTCCTAGAGTTCAAATGTTAAAAATCTACCCGCTTTCCCTCCCTTTGTTATCCTCTTGAAACCTTGATATGGATCCTTTACATAGGCTCCACGTTTGATGAACCTCACTTGCAATCCTTTCTCCAAAATCTGAGCTTTACTTATTAGGTTTTTAGTTATACTTGGTACATAGAGAATTCTACTCAACAGATTTATATTACCATTAGGAGCTCCATATTCACCTCTGTTGTATCCTCTTCCTATTTGATTTCTTGGGATTTTGAAGTGTTGCTCTATGATGTGAAAAGATTGGTCACATATGGCAGAGTATGAGGAGCCTTAAGCTCTCCCTGTGCCTTTTTCTACCTCCTCTAACTCTTCCTCTTGAGATTCTACCTCTACCTACAAAGTTAGCTTGGGAGTTGCTTCCTTTATTATCACACTTTTTACCTATTCCTTTGTTATCTTTGCCTTTTTTTTAATCTATATAAATGGCAGAGGATTGGTTAACTTTCTATTTCTCACCACTCTTCATAAGTTTGGCCTCAGGAATGAAGGGTTTTCCCATGAGAGTTTTGAAGTATGGAACTTGCAGATCCATGTATAGATCCATAGTAGTTGTGAAAGCTTCCCATTTTTCATCACCCTTGCTTCTTTTATTTATGAAATAAATAAAAGAAAAACTGTATCATGGGAAAGAAAAAAGCAAAAGAGAGAAGAAAGGGGGCTAAGATGGGAAAAGAGAAGGGAGATAAACATGTAGTGCATGAAATAATCTCACATGAGTGTGAAACATATAGAGAAAAATTGCAAGGAGTCAAGGAAACGGAGGAAATGTCTAGGTGGGTGGGATCCTTATTTGCAACAAGAGAATATGATAATACTTTTGTGGATATCAGGATAGGATATGACTATAGAAGGTTGAGTGCATATATCAATCCTCATTGTGAGTGGAATTTAATTCATATTGACCTATTGACCATTATTTTTGAGAACATTCAACCAACAACTCATTCTTCTATCCTCATGGATGATGAACATTATGAATGCATGGGTCAAGTTGTGTTGCCTGTTATGGTGGATGATATGCAATTTTCGGAAACATTCTTTGTCATGGATTGTATAGATGAAGACTTGATCATTGGCACCCAAAGGTTCATTACACAAAATCATCAAGAATTTGAGGAGTCTTCTCCACCTATTACTCGTGCTTCTACATATTTCTCAATGGAAAATCCTAATGACTGTCCGCCTTATGATAATCGGGGGCAAAATCATCTTTCCAAAGAGTATGCTTTTCATGAAATTTTTTTTCTTTCTACTCATGTTTTTGAATCTAATACTTCTTTGAGTAAATCACAGGAAACCTTAGAGAATGGAGAAATGGAGTACTCCAAGTGTTTGGGGGATGTGGAAGGACCCTCTCTTCCTGTAAATTTGGATTCCCCTCATGAAACCATAAGCAGGAATGATCTACACTCATATGATCAAGAAGGAGATGATCAACCAATGCTTTGTATCACTGATCTGGAAAATGATGTCGACTCTAGGGTGAATCATGACAATCCATCACCCATTTGTACACCTAGGGATTCTATGTGTAATAAGGATAAATGTCTCGATGAATCTCTAGATCAATCTCAAACCACACAACCCATTGATCCCTTGCATAAGCCTGATGTATGTATAGAAGATCAACCCTTGTTGCATTTCCCATGTAAAGATGAGTTTTCTCAAAAAACTCACATAGAAGGCGCAAAAGACCCTTACATCAAGAATCAAAAATCACATTTTCTTGGTAATGTCAAGCAAATTTGGGTGGCCAAGAAATTACTTAGAGCCCAACCGAATCGCACTATGATATGGGTACCAAAAAAATCCCTTAGACAAAATCAGCCCCCTCACACTAGACTTCAAAATCTATGGTCTAGGCCTACTATGACTTATCCTCAAGAAAGACCACTTCCAATCCAAGGATCCCAAGCAATCAAGCCTAACCTCAGAAGAAATCCAGGGGGGGACTTCAAGGCAACAAGCTGCACAACAAAGACACCAAGGAGAGGTAAAGAACTGAATCAATCACAGAGCTCCAACAAAGATCAAAGAACCTCTTCTGCAAGGATATGGGTTTGGAAGACGAAAGTACTAGTAGCATCCACCAAAGTAAAGAGCCAACCACGATGGATCAAACCCTCACGAAATCATTCAAACATGGAGCGGCCAAAGGTGATCACTACCCAGTCACACACTGTTCTCAAATGGATCCCTATAAGGAGGAATGATCAGTTGTCATCTGGACATGCAATGGATACCTCCAACCAAGATGGCATCAACATCTGCAAGTGACATCAAGCCTCGACGAGCGACAACCATGTGCTTCTTGCACAACCCTGTCTTCTGCACCATTGAGGTCATGCATTTCCAAAGTATGCATTAATATAGGGCCACATTACACGACCGTGCATAGACACACTTGAGAATCCCAAGCACAAGAGCACATTGACATATGTCAAATATTTCTATTGATACTAACTTTTGTGTTCTTGTTTTGTGCTATTTTTTCCAAAAAAAAAAGAAAAAAAAAGAGAGAGCTTGTTCCTAGATTTGGCTTATGGAACATGAATGAGTCATGCTTAGGTGGACCATCAACCAGGGCATTCATCAACAATGATAAACCAACCAATGGTCCATCATGATGAAAGGTGTACAACACGAAGAGATCCACATCGACTGACCTTTTCCTTATGGTAAAAATCTTCTACTTGGGCCACATTATAACCATGATAGAGTAGAAAAGCTCTTCATCAGCATACCCTTGAGCACTTAGCTCAAGACCCCAAATTTTTGCACCATACTTCTTCCAATGCATTTTCCAAGTAAGCATGCATAGGGCTACATTACAAGGCCGTGCACAAGGCACATACTTTTTTCAACCCATGCACTAACACACTTACCCATCATTCACTATGGGTTATGAGTACTTAGGAAGCAATTCGAAGCTAGCAGTTGCTCCAACTCAATCTTGATAACCTCTTTTGAGCAACTCACAATCTTTGAAAGCTCACAACGATGCATTCATGCGGAATCCACGAAAGAAGCACATACCAAGGGACTATGACTTGCAAAGGCTTGCAGTGACAAACGAAGAACCGGACAACCAACGCTGCCAAATTTGGAAGATAGACAGCTCTTGTTCATACAAAATAGATACTACCTCTCAAAGCACTACATGGAACAACCACTACAACAAGGGTTTGTCAGGGACGACAGACTGGAGAGGGGGGGGAGTGTTGAAGCTGAAGGTCAAGGACAAAGCATAGGAGCACATCTAAGAGGTGGACACACAAGAAGAAGGAGCAAGTAGGGAGCTCCAAGAAGTACAAGTCAACTTTTCAGAAGAATCCCCTACAAAAATAGTGATTTCCATCACGAAAAACGATTGTAAATACCGTTTTCTATTTCTGTAGCTGCATTTTGTGCAAGCCGAGGAGTCCTGGATCTTGAGGAGCATTAGAAGTACCATCGTACCAATTTTCATAATTTTAAGACTTTGTTTGAGCCCTCAAATAAGCCATGGAACCTAATTTTTAACTAGGCCGGACACTAGGTCTGGACAGGGCCAACACTAGTCAAAAACCTATAAAAAGAGCTAGAGAGCTCATTTTTGAGGTTAGCTTCTTGTAGATTTCATTTTTGTAATAGATTTCTTTTGTATTCAAAGTCCTTCCATTGTTCCTCTCTTTTATCTTACCTTGTGCGCGTGTGTGTGTGTGTATGTAGCTCAGTGATGAGTAGCACCTCCTTTAATGTCAATCCGGGAAGACGTGAGGATGGTATGAAGACCACGAGCAAGTGAAGCACAAGTGCGTGAGTGAGAAGCACACTAACATGCACACACATACACACACACGCGCACACACGGCACGAACAAAGAGAGTAAGACAATGGAATCACTTTTATTGCAAGAAAGTTCTCATACAAGCTCAAACTACAAGAAGCCACCCCAAAAATGAGCTCTCTAGCTCTATTTATAGTTTTTGACTAGCTTTGGCCCTGTCCAGACCTAGTGTCCGGCCTAGTTAAAAATTAGGTTCCAGGGCTTATTTGAAGGCTCAAACGAGATCTAAAAATTATGAAAATTGGCAGGAAACTACTTCTAAGGCTCCCCAAGCTCGAGGACTCCTCGGCTTGTACAAAATGGAGCTACAAAAAGGTGAAATGATATTTACAAGGTTTTTTAGTGATGAGAATCACTTAAAAATGATGTAGGGGTTTTGAAAAAAAATGAAGGGTTGCCTTAGTGCTAGATTTGCATGTGTGTTCGTACTTGCTTCTTCCCGTATGCTGTCAACACTCTCCCCCCCCTAGCGTCTGTCGCCTCTGACAGACCTTTGCTCTGCGGGTTGATCAATATAGTTCTGGAGAATGTCAGCTCCCACATCATGTTCTTTGATTCGCAGCCCTCGGATCAGGTCTCTCTGCAGGGTGTCCCAATTGACTGGGCCCGGTATGTCCGGCTGTGGCGTTGTGTAGAGTTCTGAGTGCATCGTTTGTTCGCATGCAAAGAGGTGTAACAAATGGGTGGGCCGTGGCGCGAACACCTCTGAGTGTGCTTCCCAGAACCCCGTGGTGAACATTTCATCGAACGTTTGCTTGTAGCAGGCAGGGAGATATCTGATGCGTGCGTGCCATGCATAAGCAACTCGTATGCTCGGGGTGGTGCTCATATCATATAATAGGTCATAATTACCATTCACAAACCCGGGAATCAGAGGTTGAATATGACAGACATTTCGGAAAGTTTTGAGCACAACCTGCATCATATCAAAGATCTTGAGCATCATCTGGGAAGCCACATCTGGTATAGGGTGGAGGCGGGGAAGCCAATGTCTGATGGTGGCCATCATGTAGGCTACCGTAGGCGTGCCGTTGGGGGGTGCAATGGCAGGGTAATTGAGCCATTCTTTGCAATTGGTGTTGTTCTTGACTTTGATTGCAAATGACTTCCATGTCCTTCTCCGTTGTACTGGTCCATAGCAATTGTTATACTTTAAATGCATGGGTGCGTGGTCCCATGTTCGTAGCATCTCGGGATAGGTCTCCAATAGCTTTTGCCTCCAGATGGGTTGATGTATTCTCCCTTTGCGCGCCTCCTCTGGAATGTCCTCAGGTTCAAATTGCGTTGCGAAAGTTGGGTACTTGTTGGTCTTACGTTTGATCTCGGCGTTGTAGTCTGCCAACAGTACAAAGTATGGCTTATATTGTAATTCTGAGCTGGTTATTAGTCTTCTAGGGGCCAGATGTCTGAAGTATTCTGATTGAAGTATGGTCTCTTCAATGGTCTTCATGGCCAACATCTGGTAGGAGATACGTTCTTCATGAGTCTGCCCCATTTCTTCTACCTGTTTCATCCATGCCGATGGGGGTTCCTCATAAGTGTCCTGTCCCTCCTCAGTGATTGTGCCTCCTGGAAAAGGTTGAGGCTCATAGTTCTCTTCATATGCTTCCTCCACTGGAATAATAACTGCTTCTTCTTCCATGGGTTGCTCAGGTGGGGAAGGAGGTCGTTCATATTGTAACAACTTGATTTTTAACTCGGCCACCTGCTGACGTAGCTCTAGTACTTCACTGGCTACTGATAGTTCCGGCTCTGGTGAGGTTGCAGCGTTGGCCATCTCCTTGTGTTCTTGTTGGTGTGGTGCAGGCACTTGGGCTTTCTGTAGGTCTTTGACTTGGTCAGCAAGCAGATCATGAGCCTCCAGGAGAGTGGCATAGGTCTCTAATATTTGTTGTATATTCTCCGAGGGGATGGCTTGGAACTTAGCCGGGTCAATGGGTGCCCCTGGAGTATTTTCCATAGCTGCTTCGAGGTTGTCTTGATTTTGTTGTTGTAGTCTTTTATTTTCTTCTTGAGCAGCCGCTAAATGGCGTCGGAGTAGAGCGATGTTTCGTTGTAGTCTAGCGTTACGGGCTAGTTGATCTCTAAGTTGTTCTTCAGTTACCCTACTCTTCTCTGCATGTGTGGATTCGAGCTCCACCAGATGTTGTTGAAGGGTAGTCACCTCCTGCTGTAGTTCTGTATTAGATAACTCCAGGGCCGTGACTCGTGCCTGGAGATGGGCTGACAAAGTACAGAGTTCTTTATTGTTTTCTTCTAGTAACCTGTATTCCTGTTTAAGTTGGGCAGCCGTTTCGAGCATGGTGTCGAGTGCATTACTAAATGAGGTGGGTGCAGGGGTGAGGGTGGACGATGCAAGGGGTCGGGAGATGGGAAAGGGAAAAGTGGATGTTGTGCCTACCGTGTCTGGCAATGGTGATGTGAGTGACGTGACACGTGGTGATGTTGGAAGAACCGTGGTGGTGGGTGATCCTGTGGATGGTGAGATGTCCATGGGATCGGACATGAGAGTGTGTGATTCGTGCACTGTGAATACAGGAATGGTGGGTGGTGTGATAGTGGTGGCAGTGAATGTGGCGGAGTGGGGTTGGGAGAGGGACTTTTTATTATAATTATCCACCTGTTGGAGTATATTTACAAGGTTTGTCCAAAAAGATGGTTGTGTGATTTGGGTTGAGCATGAGGCGGTTACTAGGGAAGTGGTGGATAGGGTTTGGGTGTGGGTGAGTGGGAAAGGATGGGATGAGGTCTGGCTAGTGGCAAGTGGTTGTCCAAGGGCGGGGAGATAGGAAGGGTGACCTATTATGGTTTGATCGGTGGCAGGATGACCGGTGTGAGGTTCAAAAATTTGGGTGGAAGTGATGGATGTGGGTAATGGGAAGGATGTAAAAACAGAGGTGTGTACAATGGTTTCATGAGGGTTGGATATCAGTTGTTCCGAAAGACTAGTGGAAAGGGGTTCTGAGGGTTGAATGGGCGGTGGCGGTGGAGATGGTACCTGTGTAATTACATCTTGTTCGTCAATGGGGTTTGTGCTCATCATGTGAACATCCTCGGAAACTGTAGTAGGCAAGGCTGTAGAGACCTCCATTTGAATCATTTTCCCTCGTCGTGGACGTGTATCAATCCTTCGTTGATCATAGGTAGGGTTTTCCTGATAGACCATTGTCCTCAATGCTTCCCCGATCCCACATGTCTCAGCCAATAGGTTCAATGATTCCACAAAATGTGAGTCGACATTCTCATTTTGAAGCATTTGATTCACTAGGGCTCTATTCGCCTCTTCTGTCATCTTGTGTCTTCTCTGCACCTGCTTGATTGTCCTGTATAGCCGTCTGAGTTGTGCTGTGTAGGCAGGGGCCTCCTCTTCACTGTCTTCAGGGTCATTTCTTTGTGCACCTTCATGAACTTGTGTGTTCGGGTCATGAGGATGTTGTGTCACTTCTTCCCCATGTACACTGCTCGTCTCGCCCCGTGGCTGTTCTCTTTGGACTGATGCACCCGGATCAACATTGTTAGTGGAATCTTCACTGTCTGATAGGGGGACCGTCTGCAGGAATCTTTCAAAATCGAAGTTTGGATCCTCTGTGAAGGTGGCCATAGATGCAAACTCTGCATCGGTAGGTAGTGGAGGGGCGGATGGAACGGGTTGTACCACCTCCCCAGCTTGAACTCCTTGAAGATGGATCGTGAAAGGTGTGACTTGAGCTTCTGGTCGGGGAGAAGCTTCGGTCGTGGCTTCTTGAGGGATCGTTACCTGGGAGAGCGATCCACGCATTCGTTTTGCAGGCTGGCTCCCTGACTTCCGCCCTTTGAACAACTCCAATTGTGCATACTTTAAGGCTCTGGCAACTGGCACATCATATGCAAGACATCTATAGATAATTCTTGTAAGCGCACAACAACCATGTAGAGTAGGCTTTCTCACACCCCGCTTGCCTGCCTCATACACTTGATCTAAGATCCATACCGGCATCTTAATGGGCAAGCTTCCGGTCTCTGCTAAATATAGCCCGTACCATATCTTCTTGTGAGGCTGCGTGAAACGGTCCTGAGCGGGAAATGCGAAGTGCTGGAGGCACATCCACAGAGGTATGGCGATGTTGGGGGTGAGGGCGCACATTTCTTTTAGTTTCTTGATTCTATTGCTTTTCATCGACTCTGGTATCAAGGGGTCGCGGTCAGAAGGTACATGCGTGCCATACATCTGAAGTGCTTCCCTGATTAAAGTCACATTCAATTCGAACTTCCTCATTTCCTCCAGATTGGACAAGGAGGGCACCCAGAATGTGCCGGAATGCTCCTTATCCCCTGTCGGCTTCAGCGTGGCAATTAGGTAGTAGCACCTGAGGAAATCGGGTTTAGGTAGAGCTGCACTGAAATAAGTTTGTAATCCTGCTTTTTGCCAGATATCTTGAAGTGGAGCTGCATTTTGCAATGCTTCGAGTTCTCGTGAGAAGAACTGGAAGGTCCACCACACTCCTCCACATTCCATCTTGGATTCCCAGATATGATCCGCGTCTCCCAAATCTCCTGGCATCTCATTGAACCAGTGAGAATGCCCCTTTACTCTTTCGGTTATGCCATTTGGTGGATCTAGGATAGGAATTCTCCGCACATTCACGAACTCCTCAGGCCGAGCTGTTGGTCGGGCCTCCACCCGCATGGCATCCCAATTGATTGGAGCACCAGAGCCTGCTTGAGAGCTTGTGCCTGCCGCTGTTGCCATGAGAGTAGGCTGCTTATCTGCTGGAAGAAGAAAGGCACATTAGTGTTGCCTAGGAAACAAGATGTAATGGTGTTCCCTTCACAATACTAACATGACAATCCCGGAGGTCAGTGGTTAGTGGTGAAGTGTTTGTGATAGGTGTGAGTGGTGATTAGAGGTCAGTGTCATCCTAGATGCATACTTTGGTTATGCAATGAGCTCAGAATGCTCCTGTGTTAGAGTAGACGGATTTTCAGAATTGGGTCAGGGGGTTTAATACACAGTTTAATTCTCCAAACTTTGATATCGGATTCGTAACTCTTAGAGCCAAAGACAGGTGAAGATTTCTGGATGAGAGTGTGATGTATTTGGGACCTTTTGGGTACCCATTTCCAAACATTCCTAGGGTTGATGGGAGTGGAGACAGTGAGTGGTGTAGGTATCTTTTCATTTTCTGAGTTGTTGGTCATGAGTGCTTGTGAATGTTGCTTCATCCTAGTGCCTGATGGTGAATTAATTTGGGCTTGTAAGCAGGCCTTGGGCACCCATATCTGTCTAGTATTAGGGATGGCCTTCATTGACCGCTTAGGAACCCAAATAGAAATGGTATGCCTAGGGGTTATCCTAGAGGGCTTCTTCACTTTGTTCTTTGATGGTGAGGCTCGTTTCTTGTCTCCTTGAGAGTCTGCTCTTAGAGTTGTGGGTCTTCCCTCCTTGCGTATCCAGATCTGCTTTGCGCCACGAGATGCTCCATGTTGCCCGGGTTGGCGCTCCTGCCTCTTGATCATCAGCCTCCTTTGTGTTGAGTGATGTTCGGTCTGCTCGATTAGAATCTTCTTTGGATCAGTTCGGAACTCCTTATTGGCTCCCATACCTTCAGTACGATTGACAATCCTCTGCACCATAGAAGTTTGTACAAGAACAACATTGTTATCTTCATGTGGATTTCTGGAGGGACCAGGAGTTGGTGCCTTCTCTATTGGTTTGAGTGCTTGATTTTCTAATTCAATCGTGAGACGGCTTTGGCCTACCCAAACCTGAAGAAGTCCACTTCTTAGGTTGAGGTTGACTGCGTGATCATAGATCCAGTCTTGGCCTAAGACAAGAGGTTCGGTCAGATCCTCGTCTTCACACACTAGCACTTTTGCTGGCATGAAGACCTCTTGTATGTAGAGGGGAAGATCCACTTCTCCCATGCAAGGGGTTTCAACACCTCCTAGTCCTATCAGATATGCTTCTAGGGGTTTTACCTCCAATTGCAGCTGCTTGCAATAAGAAAGCCGAACTGCACTTGTGGCTGCTCCTGAATCAATTAAAGCTCTCACGCTTGTTGTGCTGTCTCTTTGTCCTATTTCTAGGGTCACAAAAGGTCTTCGATCCACTATCTTATGGGTACGTTCACCTGAAGCCTCACACATGGCCATGTGATAGCCTGGAGACGCTTGAGTGTCAGTCATAGGTTGATCCCTCCCTTGTCTCCTCAACTTCATTCGTCTGATATGCTCTAAGGCCTCTGCCTGTGCTTCTTCTCGAATTCGTTTTTCCTCCTCTTTACGTTGCTTAGCAGTATTGAGTCGACTTAGCATTTCCTCCGTGAGGGGTTCCTGATACAACTTGACTCTGCATCCACTAATGTAGTTTGGGAGAACATCACCCTCTAAAGTGGCTAGTTGTACTGCTCCACTCGTGGAGATCCTATTGATGATCATAGGTCCGTAGCCTCTCTTTTCTAGCTTTCTTGCATGTTGTTTCAATGTGTAAACTAAAACTAGATCTCCTGCTTTCAATCCTTTATCCTTCACATGGGCATCAAAGTAAGCCTTTTGTCTCTTCTTAGCTGCATATATCCCTGCAGCTGCTCTCAGTCTTGTTTCTCCTAATCGTTCAAGGTCAAAAAGTCTAGAGGAGAGTTCATGACCCGTCCATTCGTGCTCTTGTGCTACTTTTAATGTAGGTATTAAGAAGTCCAACGGTAGCACTGCGTTTTGGCCAAATACCATATGAAAGGGGGTGGCTTGGAGTACCGTTTTGTAGGCGACTCGGTATGCCCAAACAGCATGGTGTAGCTGTTTGTCCCAATCAGAGCGTTTATTGTTCACTAATTTTGTCAATACATTGCATAGGATCTTATTGGTGCTTTCGGCTTGTCCATTTGCTTGGGGATGATAGGGGGCAGATTTCTTATGCACTACCAAGAATTCTTGAAGCAGATTTTCAATAACTTCATTCAAGAAGTGAGTGCCTCTATCACTAACTAGCTCTATGGGTAGCCCGTATCTTGTGAATACATTCTCAAACAAGAATTTAGCAGTAGTCTGAGCGTCGTTCTTCGTTGTGGCTTTTACCTCTACCCACTTGGTTAGATAATCCGTGGCAACGATGATATACTCAGCATGGGAACCCTTAGCTGGGGGATTGATGGGACCTACAAAGTCTATTCCCCACTTAGAGAATGCACGTCCGCCCATCATAGGCTTCAGTGGCATCTCATCTCTGCGTATAGGATACTGGGTTCGCTGACAAATCTCGCACCTCTTCACATAGGTATGTGCGTCCATGTGAAGGGTGGGCCACCAAAATCCTGCAAATAGAATTGCTTTGATCACCCTATCTGGACCAAAATGTCCTCCTGCTACACCCTGGTGAGCTGTTTCCAAGATCTTTAGGTATTCACCTTCATGGACACATAGTCTCAGGTAACCATCCTTACCCCTTCTGTATAGATTATCACCAATGATGGTGTAATCCAAGGCTTCTTGTTCCAAACTTCTTTGTCTGGCCAGAGTCATATCTTGAGGGAATGTTTTCGTCCTCAAGAAGGATACTAGGGGTTGACTCCAATCCGGCACTATGGACACTTGATAAAGAGTGGCATGTTCCACAGGTGGTTTAGTGCAGCAGATTGGGCATTCCTTGCACAACTTCTGGACATCAGCTTCCATGGTCGGCCAATGCACTCCTAGTCTCCTCAGGGTCTGTAGGGTTCGTTGTTTTGAGTAATGTTGCTCTAATGCACCTTCATGTGCTAATTGCAACCACTTAGCGTACTCGTCCTCTTCTACACAACAAGCCAAGATTCCTTGATCCGTGTGCTTGTACATACTTCCAGCCATGATGTGGTACTTTTGAGCTTTGACTACCTCCTTATCCTGTGTGTTTACTATTGGATGATTAGGTCCGTATGTAAGTATTGACACTAAGGGCTTGGCCCATTGGGGCACCACTTCCAAATTGAATAAGTATGCATCAGGTAAGTCATCTGACACTCCTTGTGGGGCCTCTCCGGATGTGAGCCTAGAGAGATGGTCTGCTCTCAAATGAGTCCTACCTTTCCTCACCACAACCTCAAAGTCATACTCCATTAGTAAGAGAAACCATCTTACTAACCTTCCGGTGTTGCATGGTTTGTTTACCAGGTATAGTAATGCTTGATGATCAGTAAAAAACTTAAACTTATTTGCAAGCAAATAATGTCTAAACTTTTTAACCGCATACACCATGCCTAGTCCTTCTCTCTCAGTGGTGGTATAATTCCGTTCAGCTGTATTGAGTTGTCTACTAGCATAGGCAATAGGGAGATCCATGTTCCCTTCACCCGTAGGTTGTGCAAGTACACATCCAATAGCATAATTGGAGGCATCCACATGAACATGGAATGGTTTGCTCCAATCTGGTGTGGTCAAGATTGGTGCAGAACACAATCGCTTCTTCAGCTCATTGAAGGAGTTCTCACACTCATTAGTCCACTCGAAATTTGTCAAAAGTCCGTACATGGGCTTTGCAATGACAGCATACATGTGAATGAATCGGCGGTAGTAACCACAATGCCCCATGAACGCTTGTACTTCCTTGACATTCCTTGGCCTAGGTAGCTCTGCTATGGCTCTCACTTTCTCTTCGTCAGTGGATATGCCGTTCTTGGACACTATGTGTCCTAGAATCTTGCCTTGCCTGACCATGAAAACACACTTTTCTGGGTTCAGGCAGACTTGATATTCTCTGCATTTATCAAAGATCTGTCTGAGTTCGGGTATATGGGTCTGCCTTATGTTGGAATGAGCACAAAGATCATCAACATAGACTTCTAAGTTCTTCCTCAGGAACTCCTTAAATACATGGCACATCAGCCTTTGGAAGGTTGCGGGAGCATTGGTCAGCCCGAATGGCATTACCCTAAAAGCGAATATACCCCACTCTGTGGCAAAAGCCGTTTTATGCTGATCTTCTGGTGCAATGGCTACTTGATTGTAGCCCGAAAACCCATCTAGGAAGCTGTACACTTCCTTGCCTGCTACTCTTTCTAAGAGATGTTCTGTGATGGGAAGCGGATAGCTATCTCTAATAGTGGCTGCATTAACCTTCTTCAAGTTAATGCAAACTCGTAATTTGCCGTTCTTCTTGGGCACCACTACAATGGGGGATACCCATTCAGTGTGCTCAATTTCATAGATAAATCCGGCTTCCACCAAGCGGTCTATCTCTTCTTTGATCTTAGCAGCATAGTTATCATTATATGTGTATGGCTTTTGCTTAGAGGGTTTAGCATCTGAGGTCATGGGAATTGTGTGTGAGCATATGTCTGGGTCAACACCCTTCAAATCCTTGTAACTCCAAGCGAACACATCTCGGTATTCTCTTAGCAAGGCTATCAGCTCTTGTTCTTCTTCTTCTGTTAGGTCATGACCTATGTATGTGCATCTTTCTTCTCCTTCCTCGATGGAGACAACTATTTTCTTGGTAGTTTCCTTGCTATCATAGGCTTCTCCTGCTTGTGCCTCACGTTTAGGCATTCTTATCATGACCCTCCTATCGTCTATCTCATATTTTTTAAAGTTCTCAGGGACCTCAAACAAAGATTCCTCTGCCTCCAGCGTGACTTCCTTCTTCTTTCTTTTCTTTCCTCCGCTTTTAGAAGTTACTTGTGTGGCTAGCCTCACCTCATTTGTAGGCTCTCCGTGCCTCTGGGGTTGAAATTCTACTTCATAGAAGTATTCTTCATCTGATGCAAAGGGTGGGTCCATAATGATTGACTCTAGATCGGAGTCACTTGCATCCTCAAAGGCATCAGGGCTAGGTTCGCATTCTTCTAGAACTGCCTCTCCCATGATTGGCTCTATGGAGAAAACTGAAATGTCATAGCCATCCTCATCACAGTGGGGTGTCCATTGTTCCTCATTGATGGCTACATCCATGGTTGCTATAATTTCTGCCCAACCGTGGGGTTCGAATTCTTCGTCAGGAAATACTACAGGTGCATAGGCTGGGTCTTGAATGGGTCTATGGGTTTCGTTTGCACCTATATCTCTGGCCTTTTCTCTTTTTTCCTCTTCTACTGCTACTTTGCACATCCATAAGTGGGTGTCTTCATGCATCCATGAGGATCCTGATCCTATGGAATGCACAGACTCAGTCTCCTCTTTGACTCTATGGATGGGATTCCATTGAATAGGTGGTACGTCTCTATGAGAGTAATCTTTAAGATTGACTTTGGTTGTGACACCTAGATGTTGCAAATACAAGGAATTGGTTCCCCAATCCTGTACCACTTGCAACTGCCGCAGAAATGGTCTTCCTAGAATCATTTCATAGGCATGATTTTTGCTAAAGTCACATATAGCAAATGTATGTTCAAACTCGACACCACAGGTGGTGAGAGTTATTCCTTCTAGCAATCCTAAGGGTCTCTCAATATGACCATCGGCCATCTGCAATTTCATTCTCGTTGGCCTGAGTGCTGGCTTGCCCCAACGCTTCCATAGGGAAGTGGTGGCAATTGCAACTCCTGCACCTGAGTCCAAAATTGCCTTGGTGGTGTGCCCCTGGTGGGAAATGGGAAGATAGGTGTTCCCTTCTTCACCTTCGCACATGTCTCCTATCTTATCCATGGGTATCTCTGGCACTGTCCTATGTGATCCTACCTGGGAACGAGGTTTCGCTATCTCGGGCACTTGATTGGCTACTTGTTTCCGCACTTCTGGTCTAACCTTAAGCCACTCTTCCAAAGTGAGATTGCACTGCCCTTTTGTGTTCTTCACTACCTCTGTGTTCCTAGGTATAACTGAATCTTCATTTCTTACCATGACTGTAGGTGTTCTCATACAAGTAGACTTGGCTTCCCATGGGCCCGTGAATTGGGGTAATTCCTGTAGAGAGTTAGACTCGAAGTCTAATCTTTCTTGAGATTGGGTGCTCTCCTGCTCCCCATAAATGGATGGGATGTCTTGTGGGAATTGGTCATGTGCATCATCCACAAGTTCAATGGGAGGAGGGACTTCACTTTCCTTAGCCCATTTGTCTTCTTGAATCTCGCGTAGGAATTCTGGTGTGAACCGATTCATAGAAGATGGTGTGTCTGGCTCCGTAGAGTTAGGCACATAAGCTTCAGGCACATAGGCTTTCTGGGTAGGAAGACCTGCTCTTCCACTAGCTTCGTCATGGTGTTGAGGGGCGTGTTCCTTTTGTGATTGTGCCATTAGATTCTCTATTCTTTCTAAGGAGGGGGGGTTGTCTGGTTCAGTGGAATTGGGCACATAAGCTTTCGGTGGGGGATGGGTCATGTTTTGGCTTGCTTTATCTCTTTCTTGATTTTTTTCTTCCTTGGCAGATCTTGCAATTATGCCCTCTAACTTCTCTAGAAGTCCATCCAAGTGTAATGGTGTCTTGGCTGAGCCCGAGTAATTGAAAAGGCGACTGGCTTCAAACATAGTCTGAGCCAATGCGACCATTTTCGCGCAAAGCTTGGTTCTTTCTATCTCTAGGTCAGCTCTAGGGTAGCACTTGTCATGATCCGTTACATTTGGCCCTTCTTGGATTCTTGCCTGATATGCTTTAAGCATCATGTCTATGTCTTCAGGAGTGGGATCAGCTAATACTGATCCTACTCGGGGTGGTGGGTGGGATACGTGGGGTGTATTAGAGGGTGGAGGGATGGAGGGTGATGGGGATGGTAGCGGTGGGAATGTGTGAGAGTGCGGTTGAGATGTGATCTCTATGATCTTTGCCTTGGTTTCTCTCAAGCTTTCTTCAAGTTCGCTCATCTTTTTTGACCATTGCCTTTTCATTCTTTCACGACTATCCTTCCAGGCTCTCGTTCTCTTTTTGGTTATGCTCTCTGTTTCACTCACCTCGGGGCTCTTTTCCTTACCAACGACTTGGTTGTGTTGTAGTGCCTGGGCTCTTGTGATCACCTGCACAGGTGCAGTGGAAGTCACACTCCCTGTGGAGTCTACAACTAACCCCACAACATTGATAGGAGTGATTTTAGGCATGTTATTAGGGTTCTTTGGGCAATCTCGTAGGAGATGCTCTTTTCCGCAGTCTTGACAGAAACCCTGAATGGTTACTGGTTGAGGTTGTGTGGGAGCAGGCAGTGGACAATCACGTATAAGGTGATCTCCCTGACATCTGAAGCATGGTCCTCTAGGAAATGGGGGTCGTGCCTGCCTAGGTTGAGGTCTAGAGTTGGGGTTTGTGTACATGACATTAGCATACTCAGGTTCCCCACTATTTTCACTTGGGTCCTCATAATAGTACGACTCGTTATGCTCGGGTGACTGCATGTAATAAGCCTGTGGGCTATCAATATGTGTGGAGTCAAAACTATGGTCACTTGGATCACTGTCTGATAGCAATGGGGTGATTGGGACTATGGCTCTGTTCAAATTTTCTTCAGCAGATGCATATTTCACTGGGATCACATTGGTTGGAGCAGGGGGTTGCTGTACTAGGACTGGTTGAGGTCTCTGTTGCCCTTGATAAGGTGCTTGATAAGTTTGCTGTGGTCTGTTGTATTGTTGTGGAGGGTACTGATTCTGGTATCTACCCTGTTGTGGATATGGCTGAGGGTAATTTTGCCTAACAGTTTGTTTGTTATATGGGCAGTCTTGTGCAGTGTGGTTTGTGTACCTACGCTCTATGGTGCAGTACTGGCTACTAGGATTCGCTTGGGGTTGGGCCATGATGGGACATACATTTGCCATATGGTCACCGCCACACGTGTAACACCGCTTCACTGGGGCAAATCTCGGAATTTGTTTGCTAGAGACACCTAGCTTTTGAGCTACCTTCTCTGCAAGTTCCTCAATGGATGTGGATTGACCAGATGTGAGGCTACTAGAGCTATCAGAATCCTTATAGATTTTTGATAGTTCCAATTCCTCACCTAGATTGTCCTCAATGTCTATGCACATGCGCACGCACTCTTCTATCGTTCTGGGGTCCTTTAAGTACACATATGACCTGAGCTTGGTGCTCAACAATCCATCTAAGAACAAGGCCACTTGTTTGGCTGGGGTGGGTAACTCCGGCATCGGGCATCTCTCCAGGTACTGCCTAAATCTTCTTCCAGCTAGTCTGACCGTCTCTTGAGGTGTTTGTTTGAAGCTATGAATTAGTGAGGAGGTGTTATGCCTGATTCCACTCTTAGAAAACTCAATGATAAATGCCTCTAAGAGCTGGTCTATGTTTCTGAAATGCCTCTCATTTAGTGGTTGAAACCACGTAAGGGTGGTGTTCCTAAGGGTTAGACCAAAAGCATTATATTGTGTGAATAGGTCCTCTACCTGCTCAGCTTTCAAGACTTGCCGAAATTCTGCCACATGATCATAAGGGTCTCCAGTGCCATCGAAGTAATTCTTCATGGACTTCACCAGTTGAGTTGGTCGCAGGGTCCTAGTGTGCTCTCTCGGCCTTGGCAAAGGAAAATCGTCAGCATTCCTTTGATTCCATGGGGTCCTATGTCTCTCGGGTTCCACTCTATTCCTTTCCGTTCCCGTTCTTTCTCTTCCCAGGGAGTTGGCAAAACTTACCTCAGGTTTGTCTCTACTTCTATCCCTTTGAACTCCATGAGCTTGGGAGGTCCCAGCTCCTTGGTGACTGTATGACACATTAGTCCGAGGTTGGGGGAAAACAAATTCACCCTTCCATGTATAGGCATGTCTGCCATGCTCGGTGACCACGAAGATCCTCTCTGATGTATTGTCTAGGTATGTTACTTTACCTGGGCAGTCAGGGTCTTTAAACTCATATATTGTGAGGGCACTCGCTTCCTGAGGTTGAGCAGATTTATATCTCCAAAAAGCCTCATCGGTTTCTCGGTTTAAAAGCAGATCTATGCTTTTATTATCCTGTGGAATCCACTCTGGAGCCATGATTCTGGTCAAGACAGATTTACCACGGGGGGTTCTTGGCTCTCTCTCAAAGTTCCCTTGCTCTATATCACCCATGTCGGTCTCCGCAATCACATTTCCAAACTCATCGGTTCTATCAGGAAGAGTGGTGACTACATATATAGTCCCCTCTTTATCTAGGTATGCTCCATTCTCAAACTTGACTACCGGGTGGTCTAATCCATGGGGTTGATCGGGGTTCTTAATCTGGACCACCGATCTTCTCAGGCCATCTTCATAGATGCGAGCACCTAGAAGGTTAGTCCTAATGTATTCCAGTTGAGTCTTGTAAGGTCCTTCTGGCTTTTCTAGATAAGCCAACCCTGAACTGCCTACTGGTCTCTCCATGTGATAGGACATCTCAGAATCACTTGTTTCTGATCTGGGAGTGTATGGGTAATCACTCAACTGTTGGGCCCAAGACCTGGCCGTGTGGTTGACACTAGCTTCAGACGATCTGAGGCTTTGTCTGTCTCGGCCTAAGTGTCTGCCTGACCTAAGGTTCATATGCCTTATTTATCTACCCCCTTGGACCCAAGCACACTCTCGTTGCAGGTTAATTTGCACCAATCACTTTGTTCTTTTGAGTTGAATATTATGTTTACGGTCTTGTCTGAAATCGCGTCGTCAGGAGTATTTAAGTGAATTTCCGCACTTGATAAGTGATCGATTCCAGTTTACCTTTTGTCCCTTAGAGTTTTCGCACTTAAGTCCTATTTACTTCTTGCACTTGGTTAATTAATACTCTTGGGCTTGATTTGTGCCTAACGTTGCCCTAATTAATTATCACACCTAAGTCGTACTTAGCCTAGGCTAGGAATTGACAAAGGAGGGTTGAGAGATCTTCCAACCTCAATTAGCTGGTTGACCAGACTGCTACACAAGCCCAGGAAGAATTCTCCCAAGCTTGGTACTCACCCTTGCTAGCTTGCTTTGGATTGCCTTGAGCGCACACAAAGTTCCTGCAAAAGCTCACCCGTTAGTATAGCTCTATTGCCACAAGTAATTGAAAGACACACTTCAATAATTTTAGCCCCCTTGGAGTAGTTCACTATACCCCCTGAATCTGAGAACAACTTAGTTCCACCTAAAGGTCAACTCAAAAATGCATGTTCTAAAACTCCACGTATGATTCTTACAAAAACCAGTCGAGGTCCACGTAGGATTCTCAACGAGCTTTCCAACGAGACCAAAATCTCATCAATCGGAGTTCGTATGGTCAAGTTATGACCATTCAGGCACTATAGGGTCAAAACAGGCTCTCAGGGTTCAGGAGATCCCTCTCTGGTTTCTAGGTCTTTTGCCCACTTCCAAGGTTCTAAAGTTATACCAAGGTGCCTAAAATTAAGCTCAACTACCCTTCAATTCACTCAAAATTAACCCTAACTTTTCATGCGTTAAAGGCCGTGTATCGCGATAGGTCGAGTCGAGGTGTCGCGATAGCTCGTGAGGTGTCGCGATAGGTCGAGGTGTCGCGATAGCTCGTGAGGTGTCGCGATAGGTCGAAGTGTCGCGATAGGTCGTGAGATGTCGCGATAGGTCGGGGTGTCGCGATAGCTCGTGAGGTGTCGCGATAGGTCGTGAAGTGTCGCGATAGGTCGTGAAGTGTCGCGATAGGTCGAAGTGTCGCGATAGGTCGTGAGGTGTCGCGATACCTCGAGGTGTCGCGATAGCTCGGGATATGGTGAATTTTTCTGTTCTATCTAGTGATCCTGGGAGCTCTAGGCCTGCGCAGTGTCGTGGTGCACTCAGAATCGTGATTGGGTGAAATTTTCGGAGTGTCGCGATAGCTCGAGCTCAACGCCTCGGGGACTGTGCAGACAATTTCTGTACCTGCTGAGCTTGCTGGAGATGATGATGGAGCTGCCACCTGCAAGAAACATGCAAAAAACACACAAAGACAAGCACACACACTCGCTCTCTCTCAAACTCGCACACAACAAATGAGGGAATGATAAGGAAGAGGGAATATGTAGTGGAGAAGGAGGTGGAGGTGGAGATGGAAGTGGAGGTGAAGATGAAGATGAAAATGGAGAAAAATCAGAAATTTACCTACTACTTACCATTCCAACGCGTCCTCTCTACGTCTTACCATCACACGCTCGTCCTCAAAGCTCGATCCCCGGCAACGGCGCCAAAATTTGGTGTAGCTCAGTGATGAGTAGCACCTCCTTTAATGTCAATCCGGGAAGACGTGAGGATGGTATGAAGACCACGAGCAAGTGAAGCACAAGTGCGTGAGTGAGAAGCACACTAACATGCACACACATACACACACACGCGCACACACGGCACGAACAAAGAGAGTAAGACAATGGAATCACTTTTATTGCAAGAAAGTTCTCATACAAGCTCAAACTACAAGAAGCCACCCCAAAAATGAGCTCTCTAGCTCTATTTATAGTTTTTGACTAGCTTTGGCCCTGTCCAGACCTAGTGTCCGGCCTAGTTAAAAATTAGGTTCCAGGGCTTATTTGAAGGCTCAAACGAGATCTAAAAATTATGAAAATTGGCAGGAAACTACTTCTAAGGCTCCCCAAGCTCGAGGACTCCTCGGCTTGTACAAAATGGAGCTACAAAAAGGTGAAATGATATTTACAAGGTTTTTTAGTGATGAGAATCACTTAAAAATGATGTAGGGGTTTTGAAAAAAAATGAAGGGTTGCCTTAGTGCTAGATCTGCATGTGTGTTCGTACTTGCTTCTTCCCGTATGCTGTCAACAGTGTATGTGTGTGCATGTTTGTGTGCTTTCACTCACACACTTGTACCTTCACTTGCTCGTGGTCTTCATACCGGTCCTCACGTCTCCGTGGATTGACAAGTAAAGGAGGTGGTGCTTACGCTTGAGCTACACTTTTGCTCATGTTCCTTCACAGGTTAGAGGCAAGATGGATCCCAAAGGAGAAAGGTGTGTATTGATTGGATATGACAACGATCAAAAGGGCTACAAATTATACAACCCAACAAACAAAGGATTCTTGGTGAGTAGAGATGTAGTATTTGATGAGAATAGTTCTTGGTATGAAGATTCATGTAAAAAGGTCAAACTCCCTTATGATATTGAAGAAGATTTTCCAAAAGTTATTAAGGATAATTCTTCTAAAGTTGAAGAGCAGGATACCTAAGAAGATGATGAAGCAACTTAGTATGAAAAAATCAAAATGTGGAAGTCTAAAGGTAAAGAAAAATGCAAGAACTTGGACAAGAGGCAGAATCATCACATCATGGCCTAAGAAGGTCCATGAGGGAGAAAAGAAAGCTAGAAAGATATGGGTTTGATACTTCTCTCGTCAGTAAACATTCAATCTATCTAGCATAGGACATAGATCAAGAGGAACCTTCAACATTTGAGCAAGCAAAGAAGAAATCAGAATGGAGGCATGCAATGGAAGAAGAAATTGAAGCTCTTGAGGAGGATAACACTTGGGAATTGGTTCCCAAGTCTCCATCAATGAAAGTGATAGGCTCAAGGTGGATCTACAAATTGAAGAAGAACTCAGATGGCTCCATTAATAGGTATAAGGCAAGGCTTGTGGCAAAAGGCTTTGCACAAACTCAGGGAATTGATTATGAGGAGACCTTCTCTCCTGTGGCAAAGATGCCTACTATTAGGGTTTTGCTTAGTATTGCCTCTTCCAAGAATTGGAAGATGCTTCAATTGGATGGAAAAAATGCATTTCTTAATGGATGGATAACAGAAGAGGTATATATGGCACAACCACCTAGTTTTGAGAATCACATATATCCTGATTATGTGTGTAAACTTAATAAAGCTTTATATGGACTCAAACAAGCCCCAAGGGCTTGGAATCACATGCTTCTCTCATTCTTGCAAGACAAAGGATTTCATCCTAGCAAGGCAGATCCATCACTATTCATAAAGAGGAGGAATTCTGAAGTCATCTATTTCTGTGTGTATGTAGATGATATTATACTTACAAGAACTGATACAGATGGCATGAAGAGAATCAAAGAATAGATGAGAGAAGAATTCAAGATAAGTAATTTGGGTTCACTTAACTACTTCCTAGGATTGGAAGTTGTCTACAAAGATCATGGTTTGTTTCTTAGTCAAAGAAAGTACATTAAAGACATGTTGGCAAAGTTTTCAAGATGCAAGATTGTAGGTACTCCAATGGAGGTTAATCACAAATTGAGCTCACATGAAGGTGAAATCATAGAAGATGTGATAGGTTTTCAAAGCCTTGTGGGTAGTTTGAACTATGCCACATTGACAAGGGTTGATATATGCTATAGTGTGAGTGTGCTAAGTCAATTTATGCACACGCCCAGGAAACCTCACATGGAGACTACCAAATGGATACTTAGATATCACAATGGGACCATGAATGAGGGGCTATATTACCCTTGTGTATCTAATTTAAGTTTGAAATTGTTCTCTGATGCAGATTGGGCTGGCTTCAAGGAAGACAAAAGGAGCACCTCAGGTTATCTTACCTTTGTAGGCTCATAACTTGTTTCATGGTCATCCAAGAAGCAACCCACGGTTGTTCTCTCTTCTACTGAAGTTGAATACAAAGGTCTTGCCATAGCTACTCAAGAAGCTATGTGGATGAAGACACTATTCAAAGATCTTGGTTTGGAGATTGGAACTCCAAATCTTTTTGGTGACAATATGAGCTCTATTGATTCACTTAGCTGCCAATCCAATTTTTCATGCAAGGACTAAACATATTGAAGTTCATTATCACTATGTAAGAGAGAAGATTGTGAGCAAGGAGATTCAAATATCATATGTGTCCACTCATCAACAATGTGCATATATTCTAACCAAAGCATTGGATGGTACAAAGCTTTGCAAATTCAAAGCCATGATTGGTTTGCAGGTAATCTTGGAAGATTGAAGACCTCAAGCAGACTTGGCTTGAGGGGGAGCTGTTGGAGCACGTCTATGACAAGCCTAGTATTGTCTTGAGTCTCACAAAGTCAAAAAAGAAGCCTTAAAGTGAAGACAATGCAAAGTTCACTTGTGAACTACCTCTTGTAACTTTTGAAGCCTGTACTTGATGTAAAAGTGAAAGAATCTAAAGTGGTTGAGTCCACTTGATCAAAAGAGGAAAGAGAAGCCACGAATTTGTGATTGAAGGTAGTTGGAGAATCAAATCAATCACTTATAGATTGGAGAGTGATTGTAGGAAGTTAGGCTCCCAAGATCAACTATAAATACATGGCAATTTTAGTCGTGGTTAAGACAATAACTCCAAGAGCTGAGCTTTATGCCATATCAAGGTGTGGTTTCAAGGCACACATATGTATCAATAAATCCATTGTATTTTACAATCAATGTACTTTCATTTTCATGATCATTTGAGTTCATATCTCCATGTTGTTGTGAAGTGTACTGTTCACTGCCATATCTCTCAGTTTTTGCAGTCAGCTTGCAGAGATGATTTCTTTGAGCTTGGTGCATCATTTTCAGTGATTCAACTTGGTAAAGTTAGATCTCTAAGTCTACTATATGCTCACCAATTTTCATTCTATTTGAATGTTCCAATCTTCAGTTATGATCATTTGAAGTCAACTGTGTCACCTCATTTTCTTCTTCTCTGCCAGCACCCTCTCAAACCAATCATTTTGTTAGAGATTTTTCTCAGTGTGTACTTCACCATTTTCCACATATATCTATTTTACTGTGTATGGGTCTGTGCACTATTGCAGCCCGAGAAAATCGGGGTCATCCTATCACTTGCTAAACTTTTTTCTCCTTTTGTAGTTCATCATTTTGGTTGAAATAACTCTTGATTGTTAGCTTACTAAGCTAATAAGAGTTCCCCAAAAGGAATTAAGTTAATTGCTTCTTTGGCCAGAGAATTGTTCAAAACTTTGGACAGGTGTATGAACATAAATAGCAAGTTTTTGGCTCTTGAATCTGGTCCAACTTATCTGTTTTGATTCAACTTTTTGAGAGTGATCTTCCAAGGTAAATAGGGTGTCTAATGCATCCCTTTGCAAGCTAAAAGGGCCCACAACATATCTCTGGAGTCCATTTGGTTGGTGTAGTGCAAAGTTTTTGCAGCACCACTTCATCTTCATCAACTACAAATCCATATGTTCACACTACATAGGCTCCATGTTCAAATGTGTTTCCTAGAGTTCAAATGTGAAAAATCTACCCGCTTTCTCTCCCTTTGTTATCCTCTTGAAACCTTGATATGGATCCTTTACATAGGCTCCACGTTTGATGAACCTCACTTGCAATCCTTTCTCCAAAATCTGAGCTACACTTATTAGGTTTTTAGTTATACTTGGTACATAGAGAATTCTACTCAACAGATTTATATTACCATTAGGAGCTCCATATTCACCTCTGTTGTATCCTCCTCCTATTTGATTTCTTGGGATTTTGAAGCGTTGCTCTATGATGTGAAAAGATTGGTCACATATGGCAGAGTATGAGGAGCCTTAAGCTCTCCCTGTGCCTTTTTCTACCTCCTCTAACTCTTCCTCTTGAGATTCTACCTCTACCTACAAAGGTAGCTTGGGAGTTGCTTCCTTTATTATCACACTTTTTACCTATTCCTTTGTTATCTTTGCCTTTTTTTTAATCTACATAAATGGCAGAGGATTGGTTAACTTTCTATTTTTCACCACTCTTCATAAGTTTGGCCTCAGGAATGAAGGGTTTTCCCATGAGAGTTTTGAAGTATGGCACTTGCAGATCCATGTATAGATCCATAGTAGTTGTGAAAGCTTCCCATTTTTCATCACCCTTGCTTCGATTTAGACTTGCCTCACAAAATTCTCTTCATCAATGATTCTCCAACGCTTCCAAGTTGTTCTACAATGTCTTTCATCTTGGTGAAAAAATCAGTCACACTTTTCTTGGGCATCTTCTTGTGTGTTGTAAACTCCATCCACAATTGGTTCTTCCTACTTGAGGAGAAGAATGCTTCCAAGGAATTCTGTTGGCTATTGAGGATAGTTTGGATGGTACTAATTAACTATTATGGACATATATGATGCATCATGTATTGGTGGCAAAAGGACTATGGAATATTGTGCAAGGTGTTGAAAAAAGTCCTACTACACTTGCAAATACAATTATTCAACGTGATGAAGATTGTGTTGAAGATGACGATCTTCAAATTCCTATTTGTGCCATGGTTCCTTTTGCATCTACTATAGAGAAAATTTTTTGGGATGGCAAATATGCTCAAACACATGCATTAATAGCTTTGTCTATCAAATGTGCCATTATCCCTCACATTCACTCTTGCAAAACAACAAAGGATGCTTGGGATACACTTATCACTTTGTACCAAGCAAGAAATGAGGCTCATGTTGCTTACCTCTAAAAATAGTTGGAGAGTGAGCATATGAATGCAGGAGATTCTATGGATAGTTTCTTGACAAAGATCAAAGATTTGAAGGAGCAATAGATAAAGTTTTACTAGATAGTTCTCTTGTGTAGACTATTCTTAATGGTCTTCCATATTTATATCAGAGTTTTGCCACTACTCTTGGATTGATGATGAAAGGCAATCCAAATGCCTTAACATTTGAGGAGTTACTCTCTATTTTATTGCAGGAAGATCAGTCTCGGCAGAACTCCATTATGCATGTTGTAGATCAAGATTTCCTAACTAGTCAGAAGGGCAAAGGTAAACATGGCTCATCTACTAGTAAGCAAAAATCTGCTAATTTCGCACAGTAAAAAAAGGAAGACAAAGATGAGAAGAAATCATAAAAGCAGAAATTGTTTTGCAAATATACTATAAAGGATATAATCATGTCATAAAGAGTTGTCCAAAACTAGCTATAAAAGAGGCAAAGAAAAAAGAGGTTGGAATGGTTGTTGTAGAGGCATCTACACCTAAAACAGAGTCTGCTTATCTTGTGCATAATGAAGAATGGGCATTTACTACTGTCTGCAGTTATGAACCATCTTCTCATGAACAATGTATCTCTGGAATACACTCAGATGTTTTGTACTTTGACAGTGGGGCAACCAAACACATTACCTCGCAGTGCAGTTTCTTCAGTTCACTTGAGTGTGCCCTTATAGGAAATACTGTCACATGTGTTAGCAACTTCCTCCTTCCCAAAAGATGGTTTCGTTTGAGCTAGTTAGAAATTGTAGCTTGTTCATAGTGATCTCTGTTGTCGTATGCAAGCATCCTCTTTTGGGAACTACCTTTATTTCTTGACTTTTATTGATGATTTTTCCAAGCACGCATGGGTGTATCCACTGAAAGCAACGTCCAAAGTGTGTACGTGCTTCAAACAGTTTTTGGTTTTGGCTGAAAATCTGTCAGCATGTAAAATGGGCACCCTCCATTTTGATCGAGGGGAGGAATACATGTCTTCTGATTTTAATGCATTTTTGGCTAAATGTGGGATAAAACATCAGTTTACATTGCCGTATAGACCTCAACAGAATGGATTTATTGAAAGAAAGAATAGGTCTCTCATGGAGATGGCAAGCTGCATGATCAAAAGTCGGACTTTACCACATAGTTTCTAGTTTGAGGTTGTTATGTATGGAGCATATATACTGAATATGTGTCCCACCAAAGCAATGTAGTCTATCACTCCATATGAGGCTTGGCATGATCCCACGCCATTTGTTGCTCATTTTTGTGTTTTTGATTGTCTGGCATATGCATTAGTGCCTAAACAACAATGGATGAAATTGGATGATAAAGCACTTAATTGTATTTTTGTTGGGTACATTTCTAAAAGCAAAGGCTATTGTCTATATCATCCACAAACTAAACACATTTTGGTTAGCTGTGATGTTGTTTTTGTGGAAGATGCAATTCAACCATTACTTTCATGTACCAAGGAGACTTCTGATAGCTCTAGAGATGTGTATGACATTTTGTTCCCTATTTTTATAGGGGGACAATCAAGTCTTGGTTTGAATGAGGCAACTTCTCAGCCTCTACAAGTTTTGTGTGATGATGTTGATCATTCCATTTCTAATGCAGATTCACTTGATGCACTTGTTGATGATAGGGTTAATATAGAGGAGGCAAACACTATGCCAAAATGGTTGGTGTAAACTTTACGAGATAGCAAACTAGATGCATCTCTCTCATATCATACTCATTGAGGCTCTCATCGTGCTTCTTTTGCATCATATTGCTATGTTATGGCTGCCTCTAGTCTTGGTGATGAGAATAAGCCTGTTTCGTTTGATGAAGCAAAAAGTTAAGAAAATTGGATGGCTACTATGCAATGAGAATATGATGCTATTATGAAGAATGGTAGATGTTCTTTATGTGATTTTCCTCCTGGAAAGAAGGCCATTTGCACTAAGTGGATATACAAGCTGAAGTGCAAGCTTCATGGAACAATTGATAGGTATAAGGCTAGGCTTGTTGCAAAAGGTTACGTGCAAGAAACAAGCATTGATTTTAATGAGACCTTTGCTCCCACACGTTGAATGACTATTGTTCGTAGCATCTGTGCACTTGCAGATCATGATTGGAATGTACATGAGTTGGACATTAAAACTACATTTATGAATGGTGACTTACATGAAGAAGTGTATGTTTTTTAGCCCCGTGGTTTTGTGCAGAAAGGGCATGAAAACAAAGTGTGAAGGTTGAAAAAGGCATTATATGCTTTAAAGCAAGCACCACGTGCTTCATATGAAAATATACATGCCTACTTGATTGCACATGGTTTTGAGAATAGTCCAACTGAGAGCATCTTATATGTTAAGCGTGCAAATGATGTGCTTTTGATCATTGTTGTCTATGTTGATGAATGCTACTCACTAGTCCTAATGAGAAGCATATTGCAGATTTTAAGAATGATTTGCATGACTCATTTGAGATATCAGTTTTGGGGCACTTGCATCATTATTGGGCATTAATTTTATGATGTCCAACTAAATTAGAAGACAGAGAACATAACTCTAAACACCTCTACATGCCAATTTCAAGAAAAAAGCATAGAAGAGAGGCCTTTGGAGGAGCTTGCATTTCGATATTCATCACTATTTCTTGATTCCACATCCTCTATCGCCTTAGGAGAGTTGCTCCAAGAGCAACAAGAAGAAGTGGACAAATAGAAGAACAACAAAATTAAGAATTTTTATGTCAAGTTTTTCTAACATCCTCAACTGTAAATACAATTATAAGGTGAAAATTTCATTGATTCAAAGCAAGATAAACTAAGTAGATTTTGATAATAAAGGGATAAATATCTTAAAAACTTCCAAAAATATGT
This sequence comes from Ceratopteris richardii, assembly GCA_020310875.1. NCBI lineage: Eukaryota > Viridiplantae > Streptophyta > Polypodiopsida > Polypodiales > Pteridaceae > Ceratopteris > Ceratopteris richardii. Next base: position 135,776,369 of record CM035442.1, read on the forward strand.
AGGCATCAAACACAAAAAGAAGAAAACAATAAGATTGTAGATAACAACCATATTAGAAGAAGAAAAACAAACTAAGAAAGATGCAACCAAAGTGCAACACCATCTTAGAACCATTTGGATACCTAAACAAAAGAAACAAGAATTAGATTTAGAGCTATGCAATAAAGCTTACACGGTAGAAAGCAACATCAATGGGAGTAATAATAGTATGCACAAAGCAAGAGACGCCAACTAAATTAGAGGCCAAAAAGTAAAGTAAGTAAGAAATTAGCAAGAAAGCCGAGTTAACTTGTACTCCTAATGTAAGGAAAGCTAATCGCTCACTCTCATGTCAACATCACAACAACATTGTACTATTGGCTACCTAAGATAAATAAAAACTTCATTGTCAGAAGCATTGCACACATAAATCTGCATAAGCAATGTACACATGTATTCTATGATTTATATATATATATATATATATATATATATATAGGTTTCTTGTTATTCTATAATATTTTTTTATCCTTTTTGCATGTTTATTTTCTTTGAAACGGCCAAAAAAATTGCATCACATGTCTTTAAGATACACATCCATAACATAGATCACAACACATCTCACATTATTTGATTAAAAAAATGTTACATCATTTTGTATGAATAAGATGTACTCAATGGGTTAATGCACTTGAAGCACCTTTGTTTGTCTTATCTTTCGCTCTCATTAATATCTTTGTGGTCAAATCAATTCAATGGAGATCAATGGCATCAAATAGTGGAGGTGGAAGAGATATCAGACTCTCACAAGAAGGAACCTCCATGCAAGAGGGATTAATAGCAACTCAATAAGAAATTAATTACAAGAGAATCGCACCAAAGTTCTTGGATCGACCATACATCTTTATTAATGGATTCACCTTATGGAAGTGTTATTACATCATGGCTTAAAGAAAGTAATCATCCAATAAAGAAGGAAACTCAGTTTTTTGCGAATCGACAAGAAATTAGAGACCATAAGTGAATACTTCACTTTATCTCTCAAGAATTTGGAGAAATCAATGCACACTAAATTTTAAGGAACTTGAAGCTTATAGGATGCGGAGAATATCTTTCATTACTAATTGTGAGGCTAGATTTCCACAAACTGGTCAAGACGATTACGACTTACAAACTAGAACAAGGAAAGGAGAAAGGGGCAAGTTTCAACTTCATTAATTTTAAAGGCAAGAAAAGGGTAGTATATTAACGCTATATTAACGCTTCACCTAATCAGACAATCTTTGTATATTACTAAATTTTGCATATCCATCTCAAATATTGAGACCCCATCTAATGAAAATTCAAAGATAATGAGAACCTTTGCAGATATGAAGAGCCCTTAGCTTGAGGTAGCCCTATATTAATTCATTAAACTTTTGTTTCCCAACCCAAGGCTGATACATAGTACCTCACAAACGTGTGTGGAATGAGATGATGTATGTTGCAAGGAAAATAAGAAGAGTAGACACTACAACATTGATTTATGAACAAAATAAGTTAACCAATGCAAGATGCTCTAAGAAAGGGACAACTCACGGGTTACACACCCTTTCACACATTATTTGCACTGCTTTTCTTTATGATTTGAATTTTTCTCTATCATTAAGAACAACAAAATGTATACTCTTAATGATTGTCGTAGGCACCCATAATTTTTTATCCACTTCATCTAAAGAAAAACATAAAAAGATGCATGGAGATATCAGAGGCACAAAAGGAATCACAAGATTGTTTAGACTATGAAGTCATGGTGAGCACATCTTCTTTATGAAGAAGAAGAAGAAGAAGAAGAAGAAGAAGAAGAAGAACTTACACACCAAAGAACATCATATCGCACTATAGAAGAATTTGATCAAGGGCAATACTTCACACTTCTTTATCCGAATCAACACCATTAGAAAAACCAGAGGGATCATCCTTTAGTCTAAGGGGTGGTATTATTTGAACACAACTAGAAGGAATGCATACTACAATCAGTCATCCAGCCCTCTCTTACATTGATTTAAGATAAACCTCTCAACAATCAAGAATAGAACCATCATTGTTAAGCATAGAGGAGACCATGGAAAACATAAGATGTCAACAAGAACAAACTATGCAAAGCCTGCATAGCCAAATTGAAATGTAGGTGACTCGATAAGAACCCCCCACTTCCTCCCAATCGATGAAATGAGGAGACTACTTGGAAGAATAGTCAAAAGAGAACATGAAGAGTATGTGGAGAGACTACAAGAAGAGCAACAAAGAAAAGTAGCTCAACTTGGTTTTCCATGGAGATTCTTCTGTCTAATTGACAAAGCAAGCGATCACTAGGATAGCTACAAAATGGATAGCAGTAGATGAAGAAGAAAGGTATGCATCTTTTGAACCATCAAGCACTTGTGTAAACAAGTATCATCTCAATTTCAAACTATGGAAGGAAGCATAGGAGGTGGCATACAATTGGAAATATTGATTACATTCCCAGCTCCACAATTCATTGAAATTCAAGATCTTGATTTAATGGATATCTCAAGAACACCCTCGCCACCTTTGATAAATGTATATGGGTTTACTATTACACAAGCTCCACCTATGAATACTAAAGAGAAAGGTGCTATAAATTTTAAATAAAGAAATTCACTAGTAGAAATAGAAATATTGTCCACCACAATAGCTTTTCAACCATCCAAGTCAATACCATTGTAGTTTCATTATGCATTCATCCTACTTCAATATTTGAAACTCAAGTTATGTTGGTGCATGAAGCAAGACTAAGTTCTTGACGTATGTATTATGACTTCACATAATATGTGACGCACAAGCTTATACATATGTATTTATATTTTGGATGACGTACTAATGCTAATGTTAGAATTTACTATAGTCAAAACTAAAGAAGCTATTTGAAGAGAATCTTGTGGAAAAATTTGGAGACATATACCATGGCTTCATTTGAATTAAAAATTCAAATCAACTCCTAAAAGTATGGATCAAAAGAACATTCATGAACAAAACACATATATATACTCTAATCGTTTTAACCGTGGGATATTTGCTGATCATCACACTCATTTTGAGTGAATCAAGTCTTGTCTCGAAGCTATAGAAGTTCCACTCTTTCACTATATCATATCACAGTTTGCAATACATTTTACAACTCATTTTCATAGCTATATTGATCTCTCTTTATCTTTATAGTACATTAAATAAAGTCTATCAAGATCTCTAAGTTATTTTTCTACATGCATGGTCTTATTTTCTAATTATTCATTGGAATATGAGTTTACAACTGTGGTATGCATGTCTACAAAGTTTCATAGTCATTGAATTTCGAGCGCTTGAGTTATGATCAAATCAAGGTGACTCCATGTATCTATCTTCATCTTCTTGAAAAGTCACGATTACCCCCCTCACTTCTTATGCACAATTCTCTTAGTATAGTTCTTTTGCATTCATAAAATAACTTCGTATAGCGCACTCAACACTTCATTCAAAAAGGTCTCCAATCAATTCCTACCAAGCTCTCATAACTTAGTAAAATACTGAGTGCCATCTTCCATAAGCATAAGGTTTCCTCAAGTTGATTCGTACACACAAGCTATCTATATTTTACATAGAAGGTTGAGAATGTTGTTCCAAGGTACTATGGAGATCTAAATGCATATATTGGAAGATTATGGAGTCTATTAAGGTTCTTTCAAGATATTTAGGCTGGTCTAGGACAGGTTTTTACAAGACACTCTCATCTCTGTGCATTGCCATCACTCCTCATAGTGGTATCAGAGCTTAGTCATAGATTAGATGTTATGGGTGATGGATTTCCCTCATGAATTGACAAATTGGATCAATGCAAGTACTCATAATGCTAAGGATGGAGGCTTACGTGCAAGGGAGAAAATTGTATGGATACATATCAGGAGATGAGTTGATCCCTATACTCATTAACAAAGTTCAACCACCTCAAAAGCGGAAAGAAAGGTTCACTTCTAAAATCTATCTCTAGTTTCTTACTCCTCATATTAGGAATTGAAAGACCTCTCAACATCATTGCTTTTAGCCATGGCCACTCACTAAAATACCTTGATGCAAAAGAATGATTGTATCTCAACAAGTTGAACAGAACTACCCTATCAATCTCTACTAGATCTCTAGTAGACTTCAAGGTGCTTGTACTAGAGAACCAAAACCTGTATATATATTTGACACAACAAGACAAAATTACCTGCACAAGCATTGTGATAGTGCATTTGGAGACCGAAACGAGCTCAGATCACAATTTCGACACCACAAAGAAAAGATGTTTTGAATTCCTAATCACCCTTAGTATGCTCACCAATTTTCATGTGATTCTTAGACTGTGATCGATGGGGTATCAACGATGCCCTGGATGAAGCAAAGACCTACTCTAATACCAATTGTTGGAGTTTGAGGTGTGCGGAAGAATGCGAACATCGCAAAGAAGAAGAAGAACCTTGGAGCACAAGTGAATGTACAGAGACAAGTGACCCATTAGGGTTATAGGCATATATAAAAGTCAGGGGGAAAAAATTCTCCTAAAAAGGGAAAAAAGTGCCCCAACAGTGCTAGTGTGTTCACACACATCACTACAAAATATATCAACAAATTCCTCATCCCCACACACTAGGAAGGTTGCATCCATGGACACGCTTCCTATGTGAATCGATAGTTCTACCTCGTCCTCCTACTTTATTTGAGATCCCCCTATACCTATGATGCAAGCTTCAACTGATGTTACCTCTGGTTGGAATTTTTCACTATGGACCACCTTATGATTGTAAGAACAACCCTTGTGTCTATTATAATAGAGAGAATGGATTGATTTTTGTATCCTAATCCTATTGCTAGGCAGATTCTTATATGAGTTATGTTAACATTTCTTTCCATGTAGGTAGATATTGAGATTGATTCTGTGTCTCACATTTTATTGGACTTTCATCTACTAGCCTTTACCAACATCTTCTTCTTGATTCTTTTTAATTCTTTAATCCTCATCATTTCTCTTCTAGAATTTCATACCCTTTCTAGGATTTTGTGTGTGAGAGCTTCTTTGTACAATTTAACCCTACATCAACTAATGTAGTTTGGTTATACATCCCCATCTTGGGTTGTTACACTCTTAGCTCCACTACTAGATATATGGTTTATTATTAATGGTTCAATGTCCTCTCTTTTGTAACCTCTTAACATATTTATTGAGTGTATACACCAAAATAGATCTCCTTCCTTGAGTCCTTTCTCCTTGATGTGATTGTCATAATACAATTTATATCTTCTCTTTGTACCATATATAGCTACAAATTCCTTAGTCTTGTCTCTTGAAACTTTTCCAAACACATTCTTACAACTCATGCCCAATCCATTTATAGTCGTTCACAACTTGTAAATTACAAAGTAGGAAGTCATTTGGGAGTATAATATTTTTTCCATGCATCATATTGAATTTCTTTAGTTCGAAAAGTAGTCTTATAGCCTACTCTATGTGTGAAATGCATGGTAAAGTTGTTTGTCCAAGCGAGATGTTCCATTCATCTCCAAATTTGTAAAGAGAACTTTGTTTGAACTCTTTGCTTGAATCTTTTCCTATGGGTGGTATGGAAGAAAAATTTTGTGATGGACAAGAAATTCATTTAGCAATGGTTCTATGACTTCATCAATGAAAGTGCTATTGAAAATCAAACTCCAACCTTAAGGGCACTTTGGAGTAATTTCATTGGCTAGAAGTGGAGAGCTTTGGATAAATATCATTGGCAACAAGTGTAGCACTAAATGAAAAAGAATTCCACGATATTTCTTCACCAAAAAGTTGTTGAAACCCCACTCATTCATCTCATCTATTTCCAATCACACTTACGTGTGATTCATGATTTTTAGGAAAAGAGCATTTCACTTTTGCACTTGTATATTCATGTTATTTTGGCTCCAAATATGCAATCTCCTGTGTTTTCTAGATTTTAGAAGTCCTCCTTAGTGTGTTGGAGTTTTATCAAGCAATCCATTTGCTTAAGCTAGCCCCTTGCTTACTCTTTTGTTGGTTTTAAATATGCATACATGTGTGTGTGTGCAGACAACGTCGAAAGTGTAGAGCATAATAGATATGCAAGGCAATCTAAAAAGTGTGATTCTAGCACTTCCATTGTAATAGAGGATGTTCCAATAAAAGCAACAAGACAAATTGAGGAAGTAACTAGATCAAAAGCTTGAGATAAGGAAGACAAGTAGGATAAGCAGATAAAGAAAGTGCAATGCACAATCCATTGGGAGATTTAAAGAAAATCTTAAAACTACACAAAATACTAAGGAAAAGAAACAAGAGCAAGCATCATTACAATATAGGAAGAAGTGCCCTAATAATAGGACAAGCAACAATAAAAAAACGAGCCTCAGGAAGTTTTTACTCTATGATTGTTGGATGATCCATATGAAGGTTTAGTGCAAGCTCCTATCTCCTGAGAAGTAGGATAAATTGTTTTGTGAGTCCAAGATTTCACTCAACGAGTATTTGCCAAATTTTAGAGTAACATGTTTGGGAAGTTGCAATAAAGAGGCTATAACTATGGATTTGGAATCCACACCATGAATGGATGCTGATTATAGGATCCCTATGATGAATTTTTCTATTACGAATGCTTATTTTTCAAAAGTCTTGGTTGATGGAGGTCCAAGAGTTAACATTCTTTCAAAGAATGCACCTTATGTCTATTAAAATAGAGAGAAGGGATAGATTTTTGAATCCTAATCTTATTGCTAGGCAGAGTCTTATATGAGTTATCTTGTCATTTCTTTCCATGTAGGTAGATATTGAGATTGATTTTTTCTGTCTCAAATTTTACTGGACTTTCATCTACTAGCCTTAAGCAAAATCTTCTTCTTGATTCTTTCTAATTCTTTAGTCCTCATCATTTCTCTTCTAGAATTTCATAACCTTTCTAAGATTTTGTGTGTGAGAGGTTCTTTGTAAAATTCAACCCTACATCAACTAATGTAGTTTGGTTGTACATCCCCATCTTTGGGTGCTATACTGTTAGCTCCACTAGTAGATATATGATTTATTATTAATGGTTGAATGTCCTCTCTTTTATAACTTGTTAACATGTTTCTTGAGTGTATACACCAAAATAGATCTCCTTCCTTGAGTCATTTTTCCTTTATGTGATTTTCTTACTAAGCTTTATATATCCTCTTTGTAGCATATATAGCTACAAATGCCCTTAGTCTTGTGTCTTGAAACTTTTCCAAATGGCCAACGCATTCTTACAACTCATGCCCAATCTATTCATAGTCATTCACAACTTGTAAATTACAAAGTATGAAATCATTTGGGAGTATAAAATTTTTTTCATACATCATATCGAATGGTTTAGTTCAAAAACCAATCTTATGTGTGAAATGCATGGTAAAGTTGTCTGTCCTGGTTTCTTTGAATTTGTACAGAGAACTTTGTTTGAACTCTTTGTCTAACTCTTTTCCTATGGATGGCATGGAAAAAATATTTTTTGTTGGATAAGGAATTCATTTAGCAATGGTTCCACCACTTCATTAATGAAAGTGTTGCTGAAAAATTAAAATCAAACTTCAACCTTAACATCACTTTGGAGTAATTGTATTGGCTACAAGTGGAGAGCTTTTGCTAAATCTCATTGGCATTATGTGTAGCACTAAAGGAAAAGGAATTCCATGAGATTCCTTCACCAAAAGTACTTGAAACCCCCCTCATTCATCTCATCTATTTCCGATAGCACTTAGGTGTGATTCTTGATTTTTAGAAAAAGAGCATCTGACGTTCGCACTTGTATATGCATCTTATTTTGGTTCCAAATGTGCAATCTCACATGTTCTCTAGATTGTACAAGTCCTCCTTAGTGTGCTGGAGTTTTATCAAGCAAGCCATTTTCTTAAGCTAGCCTCTTGCTCTTTTGTTGGTTTTGAATATGCATACATTTGTGTGTTGGAAATGTCTTCCCTAGGTTTATCAAAAATTGTTTCTCCTTCATTGGGAATCCATTTCATGTAATCTTTGAGTCTTTGGATAAGCTAATGTATTCTTGTTTTCACTCACCAAGTCTTGGGATCATTTTTTGAGTAATTTCTAAGAAACATGCAAAATAGTGAACTATGGTGATTCATATCTCTCTCTCTCTCTCTCTCTTTGTGAAGGGGTGCTATCTAGCTCTAAGTTGTAAACACTGTTTCTACTTCCACAGTTATGGATTTGTTGTGAATTGTGTGTCATTGGGTAGCCATTACATTTCCCTAAACATGAGCCAAGTTTGAGAATCATTCTATAGTGAATCTTTGAGAAAAGCAATATTCGAGTGAAGTGTGTCACTGTGTGACTAGCTCCTGCATAGAATCAACTAACTTATGTTGCGGAGATTGTTTCACTTGGTGTATGCATCTATTTTGCGGGAAACATGTTTTTTTAATTTGAAAGCTTTGTTTTGTGTAAATTGAGGTGTACAAAAGCTAATTGGAAGTATCTTCACAGATTTCAAGAAAGAGGCATTTTGGGTTGCAAAGGTGCAAGAAAGTTTACCTGCGGAGGTGACTCACGCTTTCTCATTGCATATGGTTGGGATACAAACCCCTTCAAGTGTGTCACTCTATCACTTACAAGCTCAATAGCTAGACCAAATCTGCTAAATATTTATTCAAATAGGAATTTTGCTATTGTTTGTGCATCATTGCAGCATGTTTCCTTAGCCTCTACACATTTTTTCAAGTAAAACGTGGACACAATGATGTACTTAACATGTCAGCCTATTTCCCATGGATTTAATGAAGCCAACGCCTCAATTGGGAAACATCATTCGTCCAATCCTCCTCCTAACATCATTCGGCCATAAGTACTACATCGATTTTAATGTCCAAGAATGATTGTAGCGCTTTGTTTCTCCCAAATTCCCAGTGAGCTCCCAATTTCCAAGGAGATCATAAATGATTTTCAATTTAAGAAATGTTTTTTTCCAAACAAGTAATGAAGATGAATCTTTTGTGTGGATCATTAAATTCCTTTCAAACTCATGTGAAGGATATAATATCACTTCTTTCTTTAACGACCACCAATTGTCTACGTAAAGCCAAATGCCAGTGTCAATGGCAGCAATTTCAAATACTTATAGGAATGTACAAGCAAACATAGCCGCACAGATATTTTGAAGCTCTATTAGTTATGTGTTTTGAAAGCGGAACTTCGACTTGTATTTCACGGTAACATAAGAGGAAACATTCATTGTAACTGCAAATTATGTTATAATCTCCTTAGAAACGTGTAACTTTAAAGAATGGCAAATGCACTTCTATTGCTCATTTAAGTTAACAGAAGAGAGAATAGTACACAATTCAAAGGATCGTGTAACCCATGTCCGATTATGCTCTGCCTTCAGTGCAATTAATGACGTTAACATCAGAATTGATATCTTTATTTTTTCTAATAATAATCAAACAAGCTAAATCCTCTTTCAATGCAGTAGCACCTACTGATAAACTAGTCCATTAGCAAATTAAAGGCAGACGTCAAACATACGCTTCAGATACAGTAAAAGTTAGACGCTTATGCGAGTCATTACAGACCATTATTAACAAGGCCGAAGATCATGAGGCTGACTCATATATTCAAAATAAATATGTAGTATCATGAAAACATGCAGACACATGTCCACAACAGGCATTTGCTATTGCATCGCTCATCAAATATGATTGCATAACTGAAACGTAACCAAGGATTTCTTACAGTTAAATTTGCCAAGAAATGAAGCATGGACTGCTATGTGTGCAGGAAAACCGAACTCCATATTTTGGAATGCCAATTGCATGAATAATTCTGAGACTAAACGAAGGGATCAAATGTTTCAATCTGTCCTTCTATCCCAGTTCTCTCCCCATCACCTGAATTCCTGCAATGGTCCATTAAACGATCACACCCAGCGTTGAAGCCACTCCATCCATCCATGTCCACACCATTCGCTATGTTTTACTGCTGTTGCAGATTTAATTACCTTTGTAGAAGTGGTAATTGCAGTGACAGTATGCTTTTGAGAATTCATGTGTACAGCACATTGAATCGGTTTTAGTCTACAGGACGGAAGCCGATTTCTTTTAACTTCGACTCCTCAGTACCGAAAACATGCTATGACAACAACACTGAATGAATGACCGTTCTACCCAGTTCAGCAAAAACATCAAACTCTTGATCACTAAACAGATCGCCAAGCAGCAAGGATTCCTTTACTTCCTAGGAAACTTCCTAACAGCTCAAGAAAGCGACACAGAGCGTTCCCTGCTATCCTCTCAGCTTTCCTTTCCAAATGATTCCTGACATTTCTTTTCCACCGATGTTTGCTCTAACTGATCTTATTTTACGCAGAACATGTTGATGAGCCCATCGAATCTACCATTTTCTCTTCTGCACGTTTTGTTTGAGTTGCAAAATCCTTCTTCTTCACGGATATGTCCATCTGCACGTATTCTCATTGACCATGACCACCGGCAAAAGAGAAAGGCACTCGAGTTGGCCCACAGTCTAGAATTTCATCATACATTTTGGCATTTGAACTCTACTTTTCGAGCTGCTATATCAAAGTTTATGTCTTCCTCACCGTTTACAAAGCTTTACGATCAAGCATTCATGCTTTACCCTGTAGTTTAGAAGGCAACCCATTTTCCTTTTGTGCGTGTTCCTGGAGCAGAAAGCTATGAATCTTTGTCTCTCTTTGCGTTTCGCCTTAAGAGATGATTCGGTATTCTTCCCATCATCTGAGAAGAGGGCTGCTGCGTGAGATGGTGAGTGGAGAAATCGCTGTCGACGTGCAACTGTGCTTCACCTCTTTCATAAATCTTCCTCAACTTTCCCTAATTGGCCTCCTGAATGGCTATCAAATCCACAATTTCCTCCACCTTGACCTGTGCATTCACCCATGGGCTCTTCGTCTTCACTCCGTTCTCCCTTCAGCTTTTCCCCTTGAACATCCGGAAAATGCCTCCATGCTGATGCTCCCTTTCCATTTCAGATTGCCGATTAGAGCCTTTGTCCACGTTACCAACATGCTAAAAAAAAAAAAGAAAAAATAAAGTATTATGTTTCTCCTATTAGTAATATATATTATACATTACACAATACATAGACACTTACATTAAGAGTCACTTCACACACTTGCATTTACTCAAATACACATATACATACCTACATACCTCATGCTCTCACACACGCACAAAGGAATGCACAATCACAAACACATGGTATTCACTTTCCTACTTAATTTTCTCATGCAAATGTACATAAATGTACATGCACACATAAGGTCACTCATGTATATACTCATGAAAAAAAAAGTATTGAAAGACAGAATTTCCATTAGTTATTTTTACAAGAGTGTGTTGTGAAAGGGTCAAAAGAGTTAATGTCTCAATTTAGAGATTTTTTTCTCCAAGAGGGCTACCACTAGATAGGGGACATTGAGCATGTGTAATAAAGTGATATGTAGGAGATTGTTGAACCACACCCTTGAAAGATAGGAGATGATTGAACTACACCCTAAGAGGGAGGATTAGGAAGTAATCCTTAACCATGGCTTTTGGGGCAAGTGGTTAGCCCATCACATTCCTAACCAAGAGGTTGTGAGTTCAACCATCTCATATCTTTCAAGGGTGTGGTTCAACCATCTCTACATATCACTTTATTACATTCTTCCCCCCTAGTTGATCATTGTCCTCAATGATCTACTCAAGTATCCCTCTAGCCTCAGTGATCAATTCTTGAACTCCCTTGGTACCCTTGGATTGATGTCCTCAACCTCGCATAGTTTCTAGAACCTTGTTCACAACCTTGGTGTCTTGAACCCTGTTCTCAACCTTAGTATCCTGAACCTTGTTCTCATCCATGTTCAGTATCTTGAACACTCAATCAAGTGCCATCCAAGGTTTCCCAAGGACTTCACAGTTCCAGGCTAGCCCATTAGATTTGGAAAGCTCATTTTGAGAGATTTCCAACGGTATCTGACACGCCTCAATTCAACCTACAGATTTATTACACTTATGTGTTCCTCGAGTAGCTTTGATGTGAACCTTTTCCCTATACATGGGCACTTTTTACTCTAGTGTTGGCTAGAGGTTTTTTCCCCATGTTACCACATACTTGGTACTCTCATATGTGGTGGTACTTTGTACTTAGGGATATTATTAAGCTCTTACTTCAGTTCAGTTCATCGTCAATAGAGAGAGCTATTCCAACTATCATCTTCTTCACGTGTCTTGCTACGTTTGTGCTCCTTGTCTGCTCTTCTCGTGTGTCTCTCACACTTATACACTCTCCCAAGAGTGGTATCAAAGCAGGTTCAGCTCCTTCTCAAGTTTTGATTTTTCGCCTCGCAGCACCCGTGCACTTTTAATAGTGCAAATCGACTTCCGAGCATAGAACAATGAATTTCAATAGCCAAGATGCGTTTCCACCAGTTACACTAGTTGCACTCATGTTTTACCCCCATTTCAAAGCCATTCATGCAGTCACAATTGCCACTGGAGTGACGGTTTGTGAGCTGAAATTTCAGCACTCATTTCAGATTTCGTTGAAGTAAAGATTTTGTCACATTCTTGTTCCTTAGTGAAATGGCGGGTAGCAATGACTTTGGCATGCTTCAAGCTGAAGATAAGCTTGATAGGACCAACTATCCGATGTGGTCTTACATAATGAAGCATGTTCTTGTTGCAAAAAAACTTTGAAACATGGTGGTAGATGTAGATTGAAGACCCATAGGTTCTTCTACATCACAATCTACTATCACAAATGGATCTTCTTCTTTGAGTACAATGGCTTCTCCTTCTCCACCTACACAGAAGCAGCTTAGATTGGATGGAAAAGATGTTCAAGATCATGCTTTGATTGCGCTTCTTGTGAAGCATCATATAATTCCACACATTCGGTCATGTTCTACATCACGATAGGCATGGGACACTCTTGCTTCTTTGTATGTTGTGTGTAATGAAGCACATGTTGCATACTTGAGGAAGAAACTTGAGGATGTATGTATGGTTGAAAATGAGTCAGTAGATGTGTATGTGACATGCATCAAGGAATTGGAAGAGCGATTGGCAAACATAGATGAGATTATTCTGGATGCATCACTCATTTCTACATTGTTGCAAGGATCACCGGAATCTTTTCAAAGCTTTGTGTAGAAGGGGAATCAAGCAAAAAAAGAAGAAGAAGAAGATCAAAGTAAAAAACAACTCAATAACGAATAAAACAATGATATTTGAAGACATATCTCTGCAAGAAGCCCCGCAAAGGCGCAACACCCATCTCTGCACAGAGCCCCGCAGGGGCACGCATCAGGCAACAATGCAAAACATCCAGGTCCTGCACGGTGGAAGAAAGCAAACAGGATCAAAGCAATACAACAGGGTCAGATGTGTGCAACCATGACAAATCAGAGGACCAAAAGTTAGAAAGGGGTAGAGGCCGAAAAGTTCAAGAGGGTGACTAAGAACAGCACATTCCTAGTCACTGGTGGCGTGCGTGGCAACCCAAATCAACAGGCAAGACAAATGCAGCAGGCAGGCTCTAGTGTAGTAGAGCTTGAATCAAGAACAGGCCATCAAAGCTGCATGTCCGTTTAACTACAGACAAAACTGACCAAGGGTAGCGTGCGGAGAAAAGAAGTAATCAGCTAACGAAAAGCTAAAGCCTGTCAAGGGACGACAGAGACGAAGAGGGGGAGAGTGTTGCAGAGCTGAAAAGAGCACAAAGCAGAGAAAAAGACGGGCCCCAAAATTTTTCCGATTTGGACATCATACTTTTGTATCATAATCATTCTTGTAATATATTTCCCGTTGTAAAGGCACTAGAGGAGTCCTCTAGATGCATACCCGCAGAAGATTAGAGATTTACCCATGTAAAATAGTAGGAAATTAGTCTTTTAGTGAATAAAGTGCCGGTCTCTTGTGTGAAAGGACCATTTCTAAGGCACTAGTATATAAGTCAAATGTGACTCTTTGTAAAGAACTTTTTGCCATTGTGAAGAAGGAGCTCTACAGATTTTCGAGTTTGTCTCTTTCATGCTGATTTTGATCTTCATTTCGCTCTTGTATGTGTGTGTTATGCTTGAAATGCATGTGTAGGACTGTTGTCTACCCCTTCCCCTTGGTTTTGAGCTGCTGTAGTGCGTGTGCAAGCTAGGAGGAGTTGTGGCGCGGGTGTTGGTGTCTCCCGTCATTCACTGTTTTTGCCATAACTTGAAGCAGAGTGGTCAGAATTGAGTGAAACCACTTCCACTAGATGCGTCTCGACGAGAGCTTCGAAAGGAGTACCCTATTGCTTATATTCGGAGTTCTGGGCTGGGAGAAAACCTCAAAATACTAAAAACTGCTGTAAGAGGCTTGCGGCAAACACTTTCAGTATTTCAGTGAGTGTGAGAGGTAGTAGTCTTTTCTCATGTAGGCTAGCTAAACCACTTCATTTTCCATCATGTGTGCACACGTCTTCATACACTTGGTACGTCGTTCCATCGGATTGACAATTAGATGTGTGTTAAGTACCCACTATATGCACTTGTGTGGCAATTGAGGTACAGTCTCATTGGCACAAGTCCTTGAGTCTTCTCGGCTCAAGTACACACGTTTTTGGCGCCGTTGCCGGGGAACACTCAACCAAGGTGCCTTCGTGATGGTTATAGATCGAGTGTGATAGAATCGTACTTGTAGAGGTAAAATTGTCCGGTGGCAAGTAGTCATTCACTTCAGCACTTGTTACTTCACATCTCCGAGGTGTGTGTGATAAGTTTTAGGTTTAGGTTTAGGAGGAGGGAAGAGAAGGAGGAGTTAGGGTTAGGTTAGAGGAAGAGGATTAGTGAGGATAGGAGAAGTAGGAGTAGACAAAAATCATCAAAAAATCCCCAAAAATTCAAGTTCTGTCCAAAAAAGTATAAAAACAAAAAAAAATGACTCATTTGATACTTGCTGGAGTTCTGGTATCGTCTGCAACAGCGATCAGAATCGTGGACTTGGTATCGAGTGCTTCAAGCCTTCCCAGCTAGAGATTGAGCTCCAAGTGCAAGCAAGAGTGGTTAGAGGTGAGCTTTTAACAAGAATATTTACATAAAACTCACCAAACATGCACAAACACGTGATTAAACAGGTGCGCAGTATCGCGGGGGGGTTAAACTGAACTCATTACAGATTTTTGGTGTGATACAGAGGACTAGGAGAGAAGAGGGGAGTGAGGAGAGCAAGGGGTTATAAAAATTTTGGAAATATCTTGCATTTTGGCTTGAGTATCGCGATCGGTTGAGGTTTGGTATCGCGATACCAAAACTCCCTTGTATCGCGATACTCGCCAAGGTATCGTATCGCTTGATACCGGACTTGGTATCGCGATACCATTTTGGTATCCTGACCCCGAGTTGGTATCGCGATCGTACAATCTTCCGAGGTATCGTATCGCCAGGTACCTGACTTGGTATCGCGATACCATTTTGGTATCGTGTCGCTAAGCTGGTATCACGATCTCACCTTGCTAAGTTGGTATCGTATCGTTGTTAGCAGTATCGTATCGTGTCCTTCTTTGATATCGTATCGCCTTGAATCTTCGTATCGTATCGTCTGACCCAACCGGTATCATATCGTGTCACTTCCTTGTGAAGTATCGTGACACCACACTGGGTATCGTATCGTAAGGGTACTGGTATCGGTATCGTGCAGGTGTCCAGTATCGTATCGTCCACTCACTCGGATAGTATTGCGATACTGTCATAAGTATCGTATCGTCTGGCCTCATAGGTATCGTATCGCACATGTGGTATCGTATCGCCTTCTCCTCGAGATTGGTATCGCAATGCCACACTGATATCGTATCGGCATAAATTCCAGTATCGTATTGTCTGCTCTCCGAGGTAGTATCGCGACATCAGACTGGTATCGTATCGTTGGGACCTCTGGTATCGTATCGTGATCAAAGCAGTATCGCCGAGAGCAGTATCGTCAGGAAGTGGTATCGTCCAGATTGACCCTTTCTTTTTGTCAGGCACTTTAAGTCATAAGGAGAGCTACCCAAGGAGAATCTCTGAGGCATAGAGAGAGACTTGGGGGGTGAATGAACTTGAGATCAGGAAGAGTGCTAAGTAGTCGAAGAAGTGTCATATCTTCGGTAGGAAGCGCTGCCCAGGCTAGTCACCACTCCATCTACTCAGAAACCTCTAGTGATTCGGAAGAGGAATTACACATGGCTTCGGAAGACATGCAAGGTCCAACGCCAAATAGGAATTTCATGTCCACAGTGGAAGGGGATTACCGTACCTCCTTACAATATGTGTCCACCAATGCCCAGGAGATCCCAATCTACCTGGATGGGTTAAACAGATTTGTTGCGAGGATGGTAACTTCCCAGAATGCCACAATTGTGCCCCGACCTGCTGTCAAGTACGAAGGAGGAGCATATGTAGACAAGATTGGTCATATCTATATTGTGACTGAATTTCCTGAGAGGATCAATGAAAGAGGAGAGTTTGTGGACCCCAACAACTCCGAAAGACCACAACCTGAAGAGTCTGTGTCTACCCCGAGGGGCAGGTCTCAAGTGTCACGGGTCTTGAGAGGAGATTTGATACCTCAAGATGATTACCTGTTGGAAGTCTATATGATCCATGGATCAGACCTGTTGCTTCAAACCGACTTACCGGCTCCAGGGAAAGAAGAAAGCCCCATGACATTTTATGAGTTGAAAGACCCAGATGATGAAACTAGACTTACTTACTTGGATAAGGATCAAAGGAGATATTGGCCTGTGAGTGCCTTGGACAGGGCTCGACTAAGATACATGGGTACGCCTGTATTTCCTCAGAGAGATCAGGCAACTACTTCACAAAATCCTTTTGGGAATCAACATGAAACGGAGCAGACCACATCAGGCCAGACCAGTCAACGAAGTGTGCCCAACCATACTCATGTACAGTTTGCAACTCCAGGAGTGCACACACACAATCAGGCCCACGCAGGGATAGGGAACCAGTACCGACCACCAGCAAGACCACAACCACCGTTAGAAAGACAGCCTGGAGTACCGCCATTACGACCAGCTATCCCAGTCTTCCCTGTGATGCCCAGACCACCTGAACCAATGAGAAGGCTGAGACCTATCCAAGTAGCTAAATGTGTAAGAAACCATTATGATGGGTTGGGAGAGCCCTATGAACATATCGCAGAATTTAAACAAGTTCTAAGAGCGGAGCAGGTAGAGGACTTCTTCGTGCAGTATGAGTCTTTTGGGCTCACCCTCACAGGGACTGCTCTATCTTGGTTCCAACCTTTAGATCCCAATCAATTTGGAAACATGGAACAATTCTTTCAAGAATTCATTGGAGAATTCACAAAGAGAGGGATTAAACACAATTCTGCATCTTTAATCCATAGCTTTAAACAAAACCCTAATGAAACCGTGAAGACTGCTGCCCGAAGATTCAATCAGTATGTGGATAGATGTCCAGTAGCTGAGAGACCCACTCAACAAAAGATGATTTCACTATTTCTAGATGGTCTTACTAACGGAACCCTAAGAACACTAGTGTATGTGAAGAGATTACAAACACTGAGTGAGTGTCTTCAAGAGTGCATTGATTTGGAAGACAACCTTGCCGAGGATCTCAAAGGTACAACCGACCACACTAAAACAGAAGATTTAAGGAGTACTATCACGTCCAACTCCAGTAACATGGAGGAGTTAGCAGAATTATTAGTAAAGAAACTAGGAGTCCAGGGACAAAGAGCCTACCAAAACCCAGCGCAAAGAGTGCCTGTGATACGGAGATGTAATTTATGTGGAGGAGAGCACCCCACACACTTGTGCGTCCGAGGAGGGGCCGGTGCACAACCTACGTATCCATACTACAGACCGCAACCACAAGGGACTTCTTCATACTGCCACATCGAGCAAAAATACACCAATCACACAACTGAAAACTGTCCCTTCAATAGGCAAGCACGGCCTATCCAACCACCTCAATACCGACCATATGGATATCCACCGAGAGAGCTTGGTAGGGAGATGCCTAGATACAATCTTTACTCAACACCAGTAGGAGCACCAAGAGAGTATGAGCAAGCACCGTACCCACCACCACAACCAGTACTGGGACCCCAACTATCACAACCTCAACAAGTAGTACCAGTGAAGTATGCTCAACCAGAAGAAAACTTAGAGAGAGCCATAGTACCAACATCAATAATGCCCAATGTGGAATCAACCAACCCAGGGTATGAACCTCCACCAGGGGAGTACTATCCATATGAAGCCAACATGATGGAATATGAACCAACATATGACACGGCTTATTATGGTTATGAGGGCTATGATCAGATATATGGAGCAGAAACCGCCACCTTAATGTATACGGCTCCTAAAGCACAACAACCCATGAGACCTCCCGTTAGACCACCGGTGCCGAGAGGACCATGCTATAGATGCGGAGGGGATCACTACATTAGGGAATGCCCTCGACCTTATAATCCACCACCATCCAGAGTTTGGGAAGGGTATTGCAGTGATTGTGGAAAGGAACACCTTTTTAGAGATTGCCCTAAGAACCCAGTCAAATCCCAAGACACTGCACCTATCAATGTGATTGAGGTCATTGAAGGATCCGGAAGTGATAAGGAATACACTGTGCCACTAAAGGCCATTACAAGAGCTCAAACGAAACAACAAAAAGAACAGCACCCGGAAGAGGAACAGAAAAGCAACAAAAAAATAAGCCCTCCAATACAGATAGTGGAAGATTCTGAGGACCGAGGTGAAAATCCCTAGAACACGAAAGTTCAGAAATGGAAGGAAAGACGAGAGAAACTCAAGGACAAATGGACAAAAAGTAAGACTATACACAGTAAAAAGCAAACCAAAAACCAGAATAAGCACAAGGAACAAGGGAATCCTAAGGAGACCCATGAGCTACCCCGACCTAGCTAAGATAGGGAGAAGCCCGGATCAATTCTAGCAGACCCAAAGCCAGACGATTTAGACATGTGGTTGAAAGCCTACCGTGCTAGAATCAAGATGGGCCCAAGCGTTGAACAACATGAGAAATTCTACCCTAAAGGGGAATTAGAAAAAGAAAGACTGACCATATGCAGGAAACTCATAGAAGTAGCACAAGCAACCCTAGAAAGGCCTATCCCAATTCTACCAGAGACCAGGATTGCACATAGTCTGTACGAAGAATCCTTAAAGTCCAATAGCAAAGAACCTAGGAAAGAAGATGACCAAAGCGGCCAGATAACAACCCAAGAGGAATCGATGTCAATAATCCCAGATTTAGAGGCAGATTGGCCAAAAGACTTATGGAACAGAATACGAGAAGAGCAATGGAAGAAGAATGGAGACAATACACCTCCTCTTGAGGAAATAGATGTGGAAGGTTGTCAACTTCACCCCAACTTGGATGAAGTATACGAAGAAGTATCAAGACTTGACAGAGGAAGAGAGGAATCCATAAGAATTTCAACATTGCCCAATTACATGGGAGAATACGAAAGGGAGTCAGTAATAATACGAGCACCCACAGTGCATGGAAAGGGAAAGGAAAAGGTAGAAGAGAGTTCACACAATCTAACAGAATTAAAGAAAACAAAAGTACGATGCAAATTGACGGTGGAAGAATTGCTTCGACTTAAACAACAATTATGGAAGCAAATGGCAAACCAATTAGAATCACAGCCAGAGATTGGAGGACCAAAAGAAAAGGAGAAGGAAAATAACCCCACAATACAAATTCCAGTTGATAAAGTGGGAGAGTTTAGTGAAGGGGATGAGGGTAATACTTGTCTACCAGTCACACACAATGGGTACATGACCAAGGCTATTCTAGATACGGGAGCTGGGGTAGGAATTGCCACCAGGGAAATCTGGGAAAAATGGGGAAAACCTGCCTTACGACCCACACGCATGAAGCTCCAATTAGCAGACGGTCATGTACAAAAACCCTTAGGAATATTGGAAAGGATCAAACTAACCACTTGTGGTGTAGAATTCGAACACACCCTAGCCATCTGTAAATTCGAGAAAGCAAACAATTACGAGATGATATTAGGACGACCCTTCATGAGACAAATGCGGGTAGTACAGGATTGGGGAAGAGATTCGTTATACCTGCAACATCAAGGAAACACCACCAAAATAAATTTGCACACATTTGCTTATCGAGATGTCCCTCCACTACAATGGAATCCAGTACACTGAGAAGAAGACGACTTATCCATTTACAGTGCTGGATCAAGTGATCAATCTTGGATGCATGAAGATGCCCAGTTGTGGATGTGTAAGGAAGCCAAGAGAGAAGAGAGCAGAAGGCAACCATGGCCGATAGGACATCCTAACCATAGATCAGTAGAAGACCCCACTTACACACCTCAAATTTTTTCTGATGAGATCTTTGAGCCACATGGATGGATGGAAATCTTGGCAACTCTAGATGTGTGTGTAAACGAGGAAGTTTTGACGATGAATGAATGCATAGATGAGGAAGGTTATGATGTGAACTTCTATATGGTTGTTCTTCAAGAAGTAGAAGAAGGGGAAACCCTGGAAAAAGAATGGAAAGAGGAATATGAAAGCATAGAGATGGAACCCGAAATTGATTCCGAAGAAAGCTGCTTGAATACCATTCAGGACCAGAAGGAACAGGAACCAACAAAGATCTTAGCAATTGAAACTGCTACGGCAATACACAGGCAGGAGGAGAACAGGAGTAAGGTAGGGCCGGACCCAGATCTTTTTGAAGTTCTTGAACACTTTAAAAAATACGAAGTGGAGGAAAGAAAAGTGGCTATTCAAATGCCTCGACGAGAGGCACGAGACGGAGAAACGTATGACAACAAGGAACAAACGAAAAAAATTGTTGTGACAGTGGAGGAAGGAGAAGAAAGATGCACATATATTGGTAAAGATGTGTCTGAAGAAGAGGAAGAGGAACTCATATACCTTATCCGAGAGTATCGAGATGTATTCGCATGGACCTATAAAGATCTCAAAGGGGTAGAGCCCACTATTTGTTCCCATCGAATACCAATGACAGCAGATGCAAAACCCTCCAAACAATGTCCTTATACATACAATGAAGTCTACGCAGCAAAGATTAAGGAAGAAATAGACAAACTACTAGCGGCAGGATTCATATATGAGATAGAACATACCGAGTGGGTATCGCCACTAGTAGTAGTGCCTAAGAAAAATGGAAAATTGAGAGTGTGCATAAATTTGAAGAAGGTGAATGCAGCCACTATACGTGACAGCTACCCACTACCTATCACAGACCATTTATTAGAGAGAGTAGTAGGTAAGGAGGTCTATAGTTTCCTAGATGGATTCTCCGGATACAATCAGGTAGCTATTGCGACTGAGGATCAACATAAGACAGCATTCGCCACTGAATGGGGAGTGTATGCATTCAGAGTGATGCCCTTTGGACTCACTAATGCTCCAGCTACCTTCCAGAGATTGATGTGTCATGTTTTCAAGGAATTTTTGAAAAAAAGCATGGAAGTATATGTAGATGACCTGTGCACATACTCCAATCAAAGACCCGATCACATTCCCGAGTTGAGGAAGATATTCAACAAGTGTAGACAGTATAGAGTCTGCTTAAACCCAGAGAAATGTGTCTTCATCGTAAGGCAAGGGAAAATTCTAGGACACATAGTTTCGAGAAATGGAATATCCACAGATGAGGACAAGATTAAAGTCATCTTAGACTTACCAAGACCCAAGAATGCAAAGGAAGTGCAAGCCTTTATGGGACATTGTGGATACTACCGTAGGTTCATTCACATGTATGCCATAATAGCAAAACCCTTGTATGGTCTCTTGACTCAATTTACTTGGACAGAAGAGTGCGAAAAGGCATTCACCGAGTTGAAAAGGAGACTTAGTACAGCCCCAATTCTGAAATCACCCAACTGGAGCAAGCCTTTTCATATTCATGTTGATGCTTCTAACTATGCCATTGGATGCATCTTAGCCCAGCCGGCTGATGAAGGCAAGCTTGATCATCCAATTGCTTATGCGAGTAGACAACTGAATCAAGCAGAAAGAAATTATACCACTACGGAACGAGAAGGCTTAGGAATGGTATACGTAGTGAAAAAATTCAGACATTACCTGTTAGCCAACAAGTTCAAATTCTTCATAGACCATCAAGCTTTGCTGTACTTAGTCAATAAGCCTTGTAACACGGGAAGGTTGGTACGATGGTTTCTACTACTAATGGAGTTTGACTTCGAAGTAATAGTGAAAAAGGGGAACACACATGTGAGAGCAGACCACCTTTCAAGGCTAACACACGGAGAGCCACCAAGTGGAGTGCCCGACGATCTACCAGATGCTTATTTGTTCAATCTAGAAGTTTGCCCAAAGTGGGCAGAGAAATTGATCCCTATACTCACTCATGGCCCTCAACACTCTATCAATAGGAATAGCAAGAAAGAAATTCTTCAATCGAGGAACTTACACATTGTGTCAGGTAGTGTATACTACAAGGAACCCAACGGAGTGTTACTCAGATGCTTTGATGAGGATGAACAAACGCAACTAATTGAGCAAGCACATGTGAACAAATGGAGAACACACCAAGGGACTCATGGAACAATCCGAGAACTGAAAAGATTAGGAGTATATTGGCCTGACATGCCCAAGAATGTTCACGACCATGTGAGTAATTGTGCAGAATGCCAAGAGACGGTTCCCGAAGATCATATGTCTCTACCTTTTTCAACCATAGCACCCAATTGGAGTACAACATTAGTGAAATTCTTAAAAACTCAAGAACATGAGTTAGGGGCTAGTTTAACAAGAAAGCGATCCTTAGAGGAAATGAGCAAGGACTACATTCTCATGGGAAAACAATTGTTTAGGCGAGGTAAAGACAACCAACTCAGATTATGTGTGCATGAAGGAGAATATTTACCCATATTAGAAATGGCACATGCAGGTGCTGCAGGAGGTCATTTTTCGGCTGAAAGAACTGTTAAAATGATTCTCTTTGCGGGCTTGTGGTGGCCAACTCTACATATGGATGCGAAAATGTATGTACGAAGTTGTGAGACTTGTCAGAGAACTAAATATCCAATTCGGAGAGATAACATGCCATTAAGACCCATGATATGCGCGAGAGCCTTCACAAAATGGGGTATAGACTTCATTGGACCTATCAATCCACCTGCCAAAGGATCACATGCGGAGTACATCATAGTAGCCACTGACTACTTGACTAAATGGGTAGAAGCAAAAGCCACTAGAAAGAATGATGCTCAAACTACCGCAAAATTTCTCTTTGAGCATATCTTCACCCGCTTTGGCTTGCCCATTGAGATTGTCAGCGATCGGGGAACGCACTTCCTCAATGAGGTAATCGAGTCATTAATGAACGAGTTCTTAGTGATTCATAAAAAATCAGCACCATACCATCCCGAAGCCAATGGACAAGCTGAAAGCTCTAACAAAGTACTGTGCACGGTGTTGACTAAGCTTGTCAATAATGGAAGGTCTGATTGGGACAAACAATTGCATCATGCAATTTGGGCATTCCGAGTTGCATATAAAACGGCCATTGGAACTACACCTTTCAATTTAGTGTATGGGCAAAATGCAATTTTGCCAATTGACTTCTTAGTGCCAACATTGAAAGTGGCCCAGCAATATGAATGGAACGGACACGAATTATCCCAACAACTAGATCAAATCGAGAAGTTACATGAGACTAGATTGCAAGCAGTAGCAGGCATTTATGCTGCTACACGGAGACAAAAAGCATATTATGATGCACATATAAAAGACAAGGGACTTAAAGAAGGAGATTTTGTCCTAGTGTACACCTTGAAACAACATGCCAAGAAGTTACAAAAACACGGATACGGACCTTTGATCATAAATCGAATCTCTACTAGTGGTGCAGTCAATCTCGCCACGCTAGACGGAGACATTCTTCCCAACTACATCAGTGGATGTAGAGTGAGAAGATTCATGGAGCCCTTGACTGATCAAATGCTAGCACGATTGGTAGGTGCCCAAAATAGGAAAAAGGAGGAAGAACGAATTAGAGAGGAAGCTCGACAAGAAGCACTAGAGCGCATGAAGAAACGGAAAGAATAGATCAGGCAAAGAGATGAACGTTATCTCCAAGGAGAAGAGCCCATCCCTATGGCAAATTACCAAGTCGAAAATCATGATGCAACGAGTATGTGTAAAACGCAACCTTACCTAAAACTAGGGATTGGCAAGACAGAGTACAAATTGATCGATGCACTGATAGACTCAGGAGAAGGACTTAGCTGCATGCGAAAGAGAATAGCAAAAGATCTGCAATTAGATTTGAATCCCACAAAAGCCCGATTAATAGGAATTGGAGGTCACACCCTAGAATGTATTGGAACCACGAATGTGTCCCTCCACCTAGGAAATTCCTCCATGGAACAGAGAGTTCTAGTGTGCGAGGATGAAGATTTGATAGAAGATTTCATTCTAGGACACGACTGGATCATAGAGACTGAGGCGTGTATTCGTCTAGCTCAAGGCTATATTTCGGCTAAGATAGGGCATAAGGAGATTTTCAGCTTACTTGAAGAGAAACCATGTATTCAAACAAATATAATACAAAGTTCAGGGAAAGTTCAGAAAACGACATTAGAAAGTATCAACAATGCTCACAATTCAGAAACCAAATGCATAGAAGCTGAAACTTCAATCCTAGCGACGTCAGAAGGAGAATCGAAGTCATCCAATGCAGTTGAGGGAAAGCCAACCATTAAGGAGACTTGCTCTCCTACACCTGCTCCAAACATCAAAAGATCGCACTATTGGAAAACAACAAACAGATACTCAGATCAAGGCCCACCCAAATGTAAGTGGGTACGCAGGGATCAAAAGCAGATTCGAGAAACGTCCGCACCCACTCTTAAGAAGGAAACAGGAATCACCAAACCAGCTTCACAGAAGTACATACTAGAAGAAGCAGTGCAAGTATGGATCCCTAAGCCCTTGCTTGAAGCTCAAAGATCGCGACATCAGATATGGATTCCCAAAAAGCTCACACAAGCAGCTAAACAGGCTCTAAAAACAAAGGAAGAGGTACTACATCAGACAAGGCGAAAGACAACAACACATAAGAGTCATCCGAGAAACTGGAAAACCAATGCCAATTTCACTCGGACAATGGAGAAAGCAAACAGAACACAAGAAGCTACAAGGATCAAGGAATCGAAACGACCTCTCTTAGTGTTCACGAAATGGATTTGGAAACCAAAGCAACCACGAGGAGCGGAGGATCGAAGAGATAAAGCTTCCCATTGCACTCATGAAGTTTCTAATGCACCTCAAGTAAGCATGATAGGGCCACAATACCAGGCCAAGCATTCGGCACAAGATGTACCTTATCAAACTAGTGGTGCACATTCTCCAAACGAGAGTAGATCTTAGCTTCATTCTAAATAGGAATGGACCTACTATGTATATAAATAAATGCTTCGGCTACACTGACTTTTATTTTCTTTCAGCAACAAAAACCAAATTGAAAAAAATGTGTGTGGTAAGAGATCTCACTCATGGATTAATGGGGAGACGGAGTGACGACGACAATAATCACTACATTGCACTACATCATTGTATACAGTTATGAGACGCTAATGCACTTTTACGTACAAGTGCAGATGGCTTCTGAAGATTCTGAAGAAACCGTACAAGAGGAAGTGATGGATTTTCCCCCCCAAAGTATCACAAAGGCCAAGGGACATTGGTTCCGAGAAGATCAGCCTGCAAGGGACTATCTGTTCCTTGCAACAATTAAAATCATGGACACATATCATCTGTTTCCAATAATGTCCCAGGATTTTCGAGTGCAACATACACTTCCTTCTGTTGAAGAAACCATGAAGAAAGCAGGCATACATAAATATTTTGAACTGCCAATCTATAAGCCTGATTTTCAACGATGCACTCAAGTCATGAATACACTACAGCCAGCACTACATGATCCTTTGGTACCGGAAGCTAGAGTAATGGATAAAGCAGGCGAATGGGTGATTATTCAATTCACACATGAGTTAATCAAGGAAGCCTTTGGATGGGAGAAGGATGGGGTCACAATAGTGAAAGAAGAAAGTAAAGGTGCAAAGACCCGAACCTTCGTCGACATCAACCGTGTGGACATAGAGGATGAGGTCCGATTGATCCACCAACACTTCTGTTTCCCGAATATGCACAGATACATGGCTCCACAAAAGATCATTGTGCAATTATTGTCCCATGCCATCAAGAAAATTGGGAATCAAATCAATTTGACTCCATATGTTCAAGAAAGATTGTTCGAGGCCAAGAAGCAATGGAAGAATAAAAAGTTCCTAAATGGCAGTGTGGCACTAACCATCCTGATCTACCATGCCTTAGGAATGAGGGAACATTTACAAGAGATGCCATCATCAACCGTCATTGCTCAATATGCCAAAGTGGCGATCGTTCCTAAGAAAAAGAAAGGAGCAAATATCGTGGAAGTGGCAGAAACGAGCTCTCAACCTAGAATGAGAGGAACCAAAAGACTCTGGGAAGCCAAGCTACATGAAGAAGACACACCAACTACCAAAAGGATCCATGTACTCCCCAAAACTACCATTGAAGGAAGGAAAGAAATAACGGCAAAAGACTTGCATGATGCTCTGGAAGAGACCCATCGATATACAGAAGGACAAGTCAACTTACCGGTCCAGGGTCATCATTATCAGCAGTCAGAACAAGCAAGGGAAACAAAGAGCAAACTCACAAAAGTACATAGATATCGGGAAATAGGGCTAGATAACTCTAGTTCTGGATCAGACGGCCAAGAGGAGCCCAATACCTCGTTATTGGATGTAGATATTCAAAGCGAATCAAAAGATGACGGCCAATGGGAGGAATTAAATGAAGTAAATTATAACGAAGAACAAAAAGACCTCAAGCAGGAGGATCACACAACGAAGGTCGATCAAAGTATTAGGAGCAAGGAAGCAAAAATGGAAGGTCAGCATACTTTAAAACTTAATGAAAGTTCCAACATCCAAATCAAGGAGGCCACACCACCCCGAAAAATAGGCATGAAGATACCAAAGCAGGAATGTCAGGAAACACAAAAGGAAGATGAAGAACCCTTTACACCCATAAGGGTTGTGGCAGAACCGTCTCCCATGGATGTTACATTTCAAGGGAGTGCCACTAAGGTTATTGATGTGGATGAAGACGAAGCAGAACCGCAAGTGCACTTACAAATCAGACAACCACACAATGAAACGATCCATAGCGAAAAAGGAAAAGATGTACAAACAGGAGAAACCCCAGATATACCAAAGACATGGCTGAATGTGGATATAGCTCAGCTCAAGCCTGTGGTGCAGGACATGATCAGAACAGCACTAGACACACAGCAATTAATGCTGGATGCTGATGAAGACTATGACCAAGCCATGCAGGACAAAATCGAACTTCAAAAATGGGGTAAGAATCTCTCTACTGAGCTAGAGACAGTAAAAGAACAGGTAGTAGAAAAAGAAACTGAACTGAAAGAAATCAAAACCAAATACAGCATGCTAGAGACAGAAAATGAGCAATTAAAAGAACAACTACAAGAAGTCACCAAAAAACTACAAGCAAATGAGGCTGAAAAGGCACGCATGACATCAAGAAGCAAAATTATGGAATCACAGATTAAAGCGTACATGGATGAAGCAGAGGCGTTAAGACAATGGAACAAAGAGCTTATGGCCGCTCTTTTAAGTGATCAACCAGTCGAAGTGCAAGCCCAACCGGAAAGGGACATCAAGGGATTAGAAGAGAAAGTGATTATGTATGAAGATCAGCTCAAGAAGGAGCAAGATACAATTGCCGAATGGGAGAAAAGGTACATGGACGACACGGCTGCCTTGAGAGCCAAATGGAAGAAAGCTGAGAATGACTATCTGCGACAATGTAAAGAAGATACAGATCAGATGGACATTGTAGTACAAGAACTTCTAAAACACAAAGATATGATTGCCAAGGCCACTGAAGAACTCAAACAGAAGAATGAATGTATTAAGGAACTTCAGGAACGGCTAGAACAAAAAGGGAAAGAGGGGACACCAGTAGTTCCAACTTCTGCAGAGGCTACTGTGGAGACTGAGGTATGTCCTCTATCTTCCCCCTCATATCATTCACCGGTAAAGGAGGAAAAGGAGGTTCACATTGAACCTAACACTCGAGAAATTGCAGAACTGAGCAGACCAGAAAGGGCACTACTGGTGTCCCAACTTACGGCAGATTTTGAAGATCAGATAATCAAGATTATGCAAGAAGCTCAAATAGAAAATAAACAACTAGAACAAATTTTGAAGCCCTTTAATGTACCATACGGACTACTTAAAGAACAAACTCGGTATTATATAAAGTCTGCAACGAATAGAGATCCGGACCACAACCTTCAATTCAGGCATGACACTTTCAATTACACTCAAGAGGAGTTTGAGAAGGCGGATCCGACATGGCGACGAAAGATTTTGGAGAAGCATCCAACGTTGCGGGTACAGTGGGAGGCATCCCCATATGCACTTCAAGTCAACCCATCTTTTTGTCCTGTACCCCGTGGACGATCTTGGACGCAATTTTGGGAAGGCCAGCGCCAAGGCAATATCAATAATCAGTGGCTCAACTACCCTTTACTACCTAGTCCGCCACATAATTATCTACCAACCGAAGAATACATGGTAAAGACAATGGAATTTTGGATTTCAAGATACGCTTCAGTTCCGGACTTGGCAGTCAAAATGACTAACAAAATATTCAGCATGCTATTGACAGTGATAAAGGTTTTCCAACATGCCAAATACACATTTTTGAATTTCATTGGCATTACGCAAGGTTCAGAAGCCTTAATTTTTTATTTATCTACTATTCCCAGCCGACTAACTATTATAGCATATTATTCTCGCCTCATGTTTTTGCCATCGACATATATGCAGACTTTTGAAGAAGCATTCTTTACAGGCTTCTTTGAAATTGATTCAGAGATTTTTGTTAAAATGACTTCCAATTTGAATGCAAGACTGGTGGCCTATGAAACAAGTTTCTTTGCTGATCATCGACAGGCGCCAGAAGACGGAGTAAAGTCTCAGAAATGGAAGGAATTCATGCTGTGTCACGCAAATTTGCTAAATCAAAGAGAGCAACAAGCCATACAAACATACACACGTCGCCACAAAAAACCTGTCGAGGACGACAGAGTTCAAGAGGAGGGACGTGTAGAAGGGGAATCAAGCAAAAAAAGAAGAAGAAGAAGATCAAAGTAAAAAACAACTCAATAACGAATAAAACAATGATATTTGAAGACATATCTCTGCAAGAAGCCCCGCAAAGGCGCAACACCCATCTCTGCACAGAGCCCCGCAGGGGCACACATCAGGCAACAATGCAAAACATCCAGGTCCTGCATGGTGGAAGAAAGCAAACAGGCTCAAAGCAATACAACAGGATCAGATGTGTGCAACCAGGACAAATCAGAGGACCAAAAGTTAGAAAGGGGTAGAGGCCGAAAAGTTCAAGAGGGTGACTAAGAACAGCACATTCCTAGTCACTGGTGGCGTGCGTGGCAACCCAAATCAACAGGCAAGACAAATGCAGCAGGCAGGCTCTAGTGTAGTAGAGCTTGAATCAAGAACACGCCATCAAAGCTGCATGTCCGTTTAACTACAGACAAAACTGACCAAGGGTAGCGTGCGGAGAAAAGAAGTAATCAGCTGACGAAAAGCTAAAGCCTGTCAAGGGACGACAGAGACGAAGAGGGGGAGAGTGTTGCAGAGCTGAAAAGAGCACAAAGCAGAGAAAAAGACGGGCCCCAAAATTTTTCCGATTTGGACATCATACTTTTGTATCATAATCATTCTTGTAATATATTTCCCGTTGTAAAGGCACTAGAGGAGTCCTCTAGATGCATACCCGCAGAAGATTAGAGATTTATCCATGTAAAATAGTAGGAAATTAGTCTTTTAGTGAATAAAGTGCCGGTCTCTTGTGTGAAAGGACCATTTCTAGGGCACTAGTATATAAGTCAAATGTGACTCTTTGTAAAGAACTTTTTGCCATTGTGAAGAAGGAGCTCTACAAATTTTCGAGTTTTCCTCTTTCATGCTGATTTTGATCTTCATTTCGCTCTTGTATGTGTGTGTTATGCTTGAAATGCATGTGTAGGACTGTTGTCTACCCCTTCCCCTTGGTTTTGAGCTGCTGTAGTGCGTGTGCAAGCTAGGAGGAGTTGTGGCGCGGGTGTTGGTGTCTCCCGTCATTCACTGTTTTTGCCATAACTTGAAGCAGAGTGATCAGAATTGAGTGAAACCACTTCCAATAGATGCGTCTCATTGAGAGCTTCGAAACAAGTACCTATTCTCTATATTCGAAGTTCTGGGCTGGGAGAAAACCTCAAAATACTAAAAACTGCTGTAAGAGGCTTGCGGCAAACACTTTCAGTATTTCAGTGAGTGTGAGAGGTAGTAGTCTTTTCTCATGTAGGCTAGCTAAACCACTTCATTTTCCATCATGTGTGCACAGGTCTTCATACACTTGGTACGTCGTTCCATCGGATTGACAATTAGATGTGTGTTAAGTACCCACTATATGCACTTGTGTGGCAATTGAGGTACAGTCTCATTGGCACAAGTCCTTGAGTCTTCTCTGCTCAAGTACACACTTTTCTACTACACTCTGTTTGGTTGCAAAAGGAAATCCTAATATGTATGCATGTGATGAGGTTGTGTCTCTTCTTTTGCAAGAAGAGCAATCTAGAGTGATTAGGAGTGGTTTGATTGACGGAACACAAGCACTTGCTATCTCACAAAAGGGGAAAAGCAAGTATGGTTCAACTTTTGGTTTATCAAAGCCAAAGCCTCAAACTTCCTCTTCCACTCATTCCTCTAATGATGCTAATTTGCAAAAGAATAAGAGATGCAAATATTGCCTAAATGCTGGTCATACTATTGATGAGTGTAGAAAGCTTGCTAAGCGCAATGAAAAGAAGAAGGAATCCAACATGTCTATTGCTGAAAATTCAGCAAATGCAAAGAATGACGAAGCTAACATGGATCAAGATTTTTGGGCATGTATTATTAGATGTCATTATGATGCATCTTTGCATTGTAAATGTATGGTTGTGAGTGAGGCTGATTCAGATTGGTTCTTTGATAGTGGTGCTTCAAAGCACATAACATCATGCAAAATATTTTTTGCATCATTGAAAGATGCACCCAAAGGAGGAAATGTGGTGTGTGCAAACAATGCCTCTTATCCTATCATTGGAGTAGGAGAAATTGAGCTTACTACTGCAAATGGAGGTGTGATTCTCTTGAAAAATGCATTGTATGTACACAATATCAAGAAGAACTTAATTTTAGTTCGGTTGATTGCCAAAGCTGAACTTCATGTACACTTTGTTGATGATAAGTGTATGGTTCATGATTTCAGCAATGACAATGCTATAGTGATGTCAGGTACATTATGTAATGGTTTGTATCAAATGGATACATACAAGAGGGCTACCTTGAATGCCTTGGTATCACTTGAACTTCAATAGTTTGCTTTAGAGTCCATGAAAAGCATTCATGTGAAGGTTGCATTCTTGGAAAAGTGCATCGTGCTTCTTTTCCAAAAGATAGCCATACACACACTACAAGAAAATTGTAGCTTGTTCATAGTGATGTATGTGGTCTTGTCAAGGCTCCATCTTTTGGGAAGCATGTATATTTTGTTTGCAGGAGAGCAAATTGAGTGCACCTTTACTTGGTAGAACAAGATCAAGCTCTCACCATGCATCAAGTAATTTTGTGGATTATTCTCTTATTGCAATTGCATGAAAGGAAGAGCCACTTTCTTTTGAAGATGCATGTGACGATCCACAATGGATGAGTGATATACAATTAGAAATGGATTCCATACATAGGAATGGTACTTGGGAGTTATGTGAATTGCCAACAGGAAAGAATGCCATTGCTACAAAGTGGGTTTACAAGATTAAGAGAAAGTTTGATGGTAGCATTGATCGCTACAAAGCTAGATTGGTTGCCAAAGGATATGCGTGACAATATGGAATTGACTATGAGGAAACTTTTGCACCTACTTCACGCATGACTACCATTCGTACCATGGTTGCATTGGCTACCCATTGAGGTTGGAAAGTGCATCAGTTGGACATAAAAACAGCCTTTTTGAATGGCGATTTTCAAGAAGAGGTTTATATGAAGCAAGCTCCTGGATTTGCTATGAAAGGGAAAGAGCATATGGTTTGTCACTTGCATAAAGCCTTGTATGGTCTCAAGCAAACTCCACGTGCATGGTATGACAAAATCCATAAGCACTTGAATGATCTTGGCTTCACATGTAGTCCAAGTGAAAGCACACTCTATGTATGCAAAGATGGGGTTGATCTTACAGTGCTTGTTCTTTATGTCGATGACATACTCTTGACTGGGTCACGTGATGCAAAACTTGAAATTCTTATGGCTGATTTGCAACATAATTTTGATGTCACTTATCTTGGTCTTTTGAGCTACTATCTTGGCATCGAATTTGTATCCATTGAGGGGTGAATTGTTATGCATCAAACAAAGTATGTTGAAAAATTACTTCAGCATATATAGCTCCAAGTCCAAGGGGGTAAGTCATCCTCAACGGGACATGTGTACCTTCCATCACATGTGGGTCCCTAAGGTGGTCACATGGTTTCCAAGCTTAGGAAATCACATGAAATCACATGTCTTTTAAAAGAAGACTCTCCAAGCTCTCACATACAAAGAAAGTGGCTAGCAAAAGCTTCCAATCAAGCCTAGGGTACTCAACCTTAGAGAATTAGCCCTATGATTCAAGACCCATATAAAAGAGGTAAATGAACCATAAATCGCAAGGGTTTCACACCTAGAAACCCGAGGGTTCTACCCCTTAGACCCATGTGATTATACAACATTCTCCCCCCTTAAAAGAATTTCCATCCTCGAAAATGAGTGGAGATATATAGCTTGGGGCATTCCCCCATGCCCCATGATCAATCTCAAGAATCATGACCTTTATCTCTCTAATTCACCTCTTAAAGGGTGATTTCTATCCTGATTGAATTTTAAAAGAGGAGAATCCATGTGTAGTCTGATTTCCTTCCCAAATCATTCAAAGCTTCACCTAGTTTTGCACATGAAAAAGAGCCATTTCAAAATGCAACATATGGAAAGAATGAAAAGTGTGCAACAGAACATCCCTGACTATTGGCTTGTTTAAGCTATGTCCGATCCGAGCTATCTTGGTCCATCTCTATGCACCATTGGTGCATGAAACTAACAAAATAGATGAATACAAAGTCTCTTCACCAAGGTTGCTATCTTGGTCCATCTCTATGCACCATTGGTGCATGAAACTAACAAAATAGATGAATACAACTTAAAATTTTCCTTATCAGATTTAGTCGTCAAGTCAGAATCGAACTTATTCACTGATTCTAGAATTAGAGGCTGATTGGCCACAAGAATTATGGGCCAGAATTCAAGAGGAACAATGGAAAAAGAATGAGAACTCTCCACCACCATTTGAAGAATTAGACACGTGGGAAAATCAATCTATATCAAACTTAGAACAAGTATATAAGGAAGTGTCCATCTTAGAACAAAACAGGGAGGAATTGAATAGCATATCCACTCTACCCAATAACATGGGATAATATGAGAGAAGTTTGATAGTATTCATGCTCCCAAGATATGGGACAAGGAGGAAAGATCACAAGATAAGACATCACACAACTTTTCAAAGCTCAAGAAAACTAAAATAAATTGCTTATTGATGATAGAGGAATTACTACAAGCTAAGCCACAATTGTGGAAGCAATTAGTCGGGCACTTGAAAATAGAAACTGGAGAACCCATGAACAAGAAGAAAGAAGTTGAAGCTTCATCAACCATTCAAATCGCAATCGATAAAGTTGGAGAATTTAGTGAGGGGGATGAAGGAAATACATGCCTACCTATCACTTTTATCGGATATATGATGAAAGCCATCTTAGACACCGGAGCTGGTGTAGGCATAGCCACCAAGGAAATTTGGGAAAAATGGGGAAAACCAGCCCTACAACTAATGCACATGAAACTTCAACTAGCAAATGGTCACATAGAGAGCCATTAGGAATACTAGAAAAGAATAACCTGACCACCTGCAAATTAGAGTTCGAACACACTCTAGCTATATGTCAATTTGGAAAAGCCAATAATTATGAAATAATTTTGGGGATGACCACTCATGAGACTACTCAGAGTAGTACAAGATTGGGGAAGAGATGCAGTGAATTTACAACACCAAGGGACAACTACAAAGATAAATTTACACACCTTTTCATATAGGGATGTCCCCCATTACAATGGAACCTAGTCCATGGGGAAGAAGATGATTTGTCCATTCATAGCATGGGAGATAAATTTACAAAACCAATGGACAACTATGAAGATAAATTTACACACCTTTTCGAATAGGGATGTGCCCCCATTACAATGGAACCCAGTCCATGAGGGACACAAAATCCCCCTGCCAAAATAGGGGCCAAGTTACCAATCACACCTTGGGTCGGGGCTAGGTTGCTTATCACGAGGGAGGGGGCCACCAAAGCCATGGTAGGGACCCCGAAACGCACCCCGCATTTTTGTTTTGATGTTTGATGATTTTACCCTTTTCTTTTGTTTGATGCTTTATCGAAAGAAATCCCCAAAATCTTGCTGCATCACTGGGATGATGTCATCCATGTGTACCTTAGCAAGTAGCCCAAACATACCACTATGGCCCGTCGCGATGTCGACTATAGTGAGGCATGATTAAAGAAGGCACGATGATGGCTCAAAATTCACAGACCCCTCGAGGCTCGAATTAAAATGACTTGGAACCAACACTAGAGAAAAATTAAAAGGCAATCGGATGGGGCCCGAAACCGCTCACGATGGGACCAAAGAAAAGGGGCCGTAGTGGTGGCGAGTTATAACGGTCCACAATCACACCAGAGTGAAAGAAAGCCTGAGACCCAAAAAAAACTATGTAGTTAAAATATAAAAAAGAAAAAAAACCAATGCCCCCATGACAAAAATGCCTGCCACATCAGTAGGGTGAGGGGATAGGGCCACCATCATGATGCCCCACAATAGAAGGAAGAACTAACCTCAAGAAGATTCACCAAAGTAAGACGAAGAAGGAAAGTTAGCCCTCGAAGATCAGTAGCAAGGAACGTTACATCCATTGCTCCTTCGAATAACATGTATTGTAATCTAGAAAAGGAGATCAGTGAGGTTGACCTCCCAGGGGAGAACCATTATGAAGAAGACCCAGATGATAACACCCTTGGGTGCTCTACTAGCAAAGAAGACAACCAGGAAGGTTACACCACGAGTAAAGAGGAAGGCTTCACTACTAGCAATGAAGAGAACCAAGACAGTGAAAGCTCCTCCCTTGGTCCTACTCTTTCAGTTTGCATGCCAAGTCTACTGCAACAAAAGTCAAAGCTTAAAGGGAAACAACCATCGGCCTTGCCTTGGAAGAGCCCCCTCAAGAGTAGGATCCTAAGTCAAGAAACTGGGAGGAAAAAAGAAGATCACAAGAAGAAAAAAGATCGGGTCCCTCCCCTCAAAGAGGGCCACCATCAATAATGTTAATCTCATTGCTAAACGTCAGGGGTTTGTCTGACCCCTCAAGACCGGTGATTCTTGGTCAGTGGTTCAAAGACAAGGGCCTCAACCCCGACTTTATCAGCTTACAAGAGATTAAAATCAACGCAGAGGATCTCCACAAACGACTTAAATGCATTTCTCCGAACCACTTGTGGCTCTCCACTTTGCACCCTAGGGGGACGGGGGCGCTGCCATTGGTATTAGTCAATCCTGGTTGGGCAAGTTGACCTCAAATCATAAAGATCGGAATCATCATTGGATTGCTGCCTCTATCGGGCTCCATAATCAGTTCACTGTGGTTTCAATTTATGCCCCTAATGGAGAGATGGATAGAATCGATACATGGGCTTCCCTCGACTCCCTCTCACACAATGTTTTGATTTGTGGGGACTTCAACATGGTTGAGTTCCCTGAGGATCGATGGAATAACAAAGGGAAAATTATTGAATGATGGGAGAAAGAGATATGGGATAAAATCAAGCTCCATCTCGATCCGGTCGAGGTGAAAGACATGAAGGGGTTCTCCTGGTCTAATCTCCAATTGGGGGACTCCTTGAGGAAAGAAAGACTCGATAGATGTTACATCGATCAAAACACCATCCTCCAATGGGGTATTCCTTCGATTTCCCAACACATGGGCCTGACTATCTCGGACCACTACCCGATCACTCTTTCTTTTAAACCAATTCCCATGCTCTGAAAAAATCCTTGGTTTCATGCTTGTCAAACATCATTTTCCCTCCCCTCTATCCACCAAGAAATTGCCACAGTGTGTGTGGAGGCCTTTGCCTACTGTAAGGAACCGGCTAAGTGCTCGAGAAGCACGGTGGAAAGGACTCGAAAAATTCTGATCAGGACTCACAAGGCTATAAGAGATATTCGGAAAAAAAGAAGAGAAACGGTGTACCGGAGGCTCTCACGGCTTGAAGAAGAAGTGAACAAAGGTAACTTGCAATGCCAACAAGGGCTTTTGAAAATCAAGGGAAGACTAAGACTCGAGGAATAGGTTCAAAGGAAAAAACTGCAAATATTCTTCAAAGATTGGTGGGCAGGGAAGGTTGACAAACCATCGAAAGAGATGTGTAACATCCTCAAAAGGAAACAAGCTAGGGAAGCCATCCCCTTCTTGGTCGACAACAATGGGATGGAATGTAGCATAGAAGTTGAGAATAGATCTATCATTGTTGAGCACTTTACCCATCTTCTCGGGGTCTCGACTCCTCTTTCCCGACACAGGCGTGACTGCATGGCAACCATCTCAAGGGTTGCTCAACCTAGAATCCCACAAAACATGAACTCTTTGCTAGATGCTAACGTTTTCGAGAACGAAATTATCGAGGTTATTGATGCTCTTCCCAATGGAAAAAGTCCGGGTCCGGATGGCCTCACCAATGAGTTTTTCAAGTCCTTCAAGCACGTGATGGCCACCCCGCTGCGTTTGGTATGGAAAGAGGCTCTCTCCTTCAGCGCCCTCCCTGAGTGTCTCAATAATGGTGTCATCAAGTTAATTCATAAAAGGGGAGATAAGAAAAAAATTGAAAACTGGCGGCCGATTACCATGCTCCAAACTGGTTACAAGATAATTGCCAAAGCTATCACCAACAGAATCTCGTGTCATTTAAAGTCATGGCTTTCTGAGGACCAGAAAGGTTTTATCAAAGGTAGATCGATACTTGAAGCAATTGTCGATATTTGGGAAGGCATTGAGTTTGCTGGGAGTTTGCACAAAATCTGGTATTCATTAAGATCGACTTCGACAAAGTGTATGATAGATTGGAATGGGACTTTATTCTTCAATCATTGAAAGACCTTGGATGCAGCCAAAAATTCACGAAGATGGTCTCCACTCTTCTCGGAAACGCTTCAACGAGAATCAATATCAACGGTAAGCTCTCTGAGCCCATACGTTTAAAAAGATCTATCAGGCAGGGCTGCCCACTAGCTCCATTACTCTTCGCTATCGCCTCAGATGGCCTTAGTCGCCTATTAAAGCATCACATGGATGATGGCAATCTCAAGGGCCTCTCCCTACCTGTAGATCACGACCAATTGATTGCTAGACTCTTTGCGGATGACATGAATGCTTTTGTACATAACGATATGAACAGCATTGAAGTGTTCTGGAGTTGCCTCAACACCTTTTGTGTGGCGTCAGGTTCAAAAATCAACCATGCTAAAACTGCTTTCAGATCAATCTGCGGACCCCCACTCCAATTGTTGTTAGATCAGGGGTGTCAAGTTATCCCTAGAGGTCAAGTCTTCTGTCTCCTCGGCATTCTGATGGGCTTCGACATCACAATGGACCAACGCTGGAACTGGGTGTTGGCCAAGCTGGGTAGTAAACTAAATTGGAAAGGTATGCAAGTCAACTTGGCAGGGCGTGCTATGGTTGTTAACACATTTATGCTTTCAACGACTATTTACTTTATCTCGTGTTGGAGACCGAAGGAGAAAGAGTTGGCCAAAGTGGAAAGAATTTGCAGAAACTTCCTTTGGACTGGGGACCCCAACAGGAGAGGGATTCCCAAAATCAATTGGGAAACTTGCATTAGCTCGAAAGACGCAGGGGGCTTGGGTATTTTGGATATCGTTGGGTTGGCTGACAAGCTGGCGGTTAAGTGGCTTATCAAGGCTTGAAGCAATAGTGATTCCTCTTGGGCTAAATTGATATTCAGAAACTTGAAAGACATTACCTTAGTTGGCCATCCTGGTTGGAAGGACATAGGGATTCTCACGCTTTTGTTCTCCCCCCACGTGGTGCCTCCTAAAGGCTCTAGCCTTGTGTGTTCTTTATGGAAGAGTTGGAACAAGGCCAAACAATTCATCAGAATCAGTGACGAGTGGAAGTGGGCAGCTGGGATAAGGCAAAATGACTCTATCTGGTTCCCGATCAGCGACATTAGAGGAGTGGAGCCTTGGAACCTCCAAACTGCAAAGCGATTATGGAACAAGGGGTTCAAACAGTGGAAACAACTCTGGAAACAAGAGACCAACCAGTGGATTAGGTTCGACGACTTAGACCCGAGACATAGAGTTACCCTGGAGGAATGGACTCTTCTTCAAGGTTGGCGTTTAGCGTGGGACCGCTCAACTACCGACCTTCTCTACGGATAGGATCTTCCTTGCCTGGAGGGCCTCAAATGGGGCAATGGTAAGAAAATATCCAGAATCCCCAACTTCAAAGAGAACTTAGATGTTCATCACACCCTTAGCAAGAGGTGGTGCCTTTCTTGGACCAAACTTCGATGGGAACTAAAGTTCATGTCTATTTGGCACCCCCTAATTGAGATCAAAAAGTCCGTTCTCATGTGGCAGATCTTGCATAAGGGAATCTGGTCCAATGCAAGGGCTAACAAAATTTGTGGTGTGCCGCCATGGTGCAAGCGTTGCCATCGATGCACCGAAGATTTAGCTCACCTGTTCTTCAATTGCCCCAAGTCTCATGTTATCTGGCATCATGTGACGCGGGTATTGAGACTCACGAACTAAATCAATTGGCAACAGGTGTTGTTGGGTGAGGCAATCGGCTGTTCATCGAGGCTGTGGAATGCCATTAGGGCTGATACTCTTTGGAAGATTTGGAGGGAGCGATGTGCTGTCAATTTTGGCCAAACTCCTAAGGAATGGTCGATCGGGAAATCCTTGTTTCTTCTAGGTAAAAGAATCTCCCGAGACAAGAGATCTCCACCGTTTAGAAATCCTTGTATTTATCTCCTCGAAAACAAGAAGTTGAAACCCAAATGGGACCCACATGAGGGTGATGATAGATTTATCGGCCTCATTTGTAATGCCCTCTAGCTTTCCATACTTCTCCCCTGCATTGTGGGATTTGGGGGGTCCCCTGGGCAGTAGTCCGTTTCACTTGTAACTTTTCTTCTTTATTTTAATTAAAGTCCGGAGAATAAGCTAAGGCTGAACTTCCTTTTATATAAAAAAATTATTAAAAAAAAAAAACTAACCTCAAGAAAAGCCACTGCAGTTCGCGATGCCTTGGATGTTTGAAGGTCTTGACCTCCCTGCAATCCCGGCTCATCCCGATGATGCCCAAAAGCTCAGGCAGTCGCAATGAGGACCCACCCACCATGGCCGATGGCTTGACTGATGGGGATGAACAGGACCACGCTCGAGAAAAGCCGGTGCAATTTGCGATGCCCCCGATCTCACGATGGTCTCGACCTCCCTACAAATGCGGCCCATCCTGACGATGCGCAGAAGCTGATGTAGTTGCGATGAGGTCACCTGCCACGGCCGCACATTGCTGCATCAACAAAGAGTGCGCTTCAAAAAAGATGCGCGTTGTTATGTCCATTTAGTCCTCATCGTTGATATGTCCGTCTTTAGAGCACGGCTGATCTGTTGTTGATACGTCCGTCTTCAGGTCATGGATGATCTATTGTTGATACTTCAGATGCGCATCGTTTCCCAATCATCGTCCATCCTCAGATCATGGATGATCTGTCGTTGACACGGTGTCTGAGGATGGATGATCTGAAGACAAACGTATCATACTCTAGGGGTCTTGGCTCGATGCATCATTAAGTAAGTTATGGGAGTGCCCTCTCTCCTTGTGACCAACAATGGTACTTAGGCTCAGGGTTTTGGCGATGGTGATTCTTTCCTACTTTTTTGGGGTCAAGCCACCTATCATCTCTCTACCAAAGACCGATGTCTTGATGAAGTATGATGAACTTAAAAAGATTTGTCTCATCGGCTAATGTTTCAGCCCACATCTCCCTCGTGGTTCCGTGAGGCACTTTCTTTGCAAAGAATGGTTCCCTTATGGCATCATCGCCAATAAATGCCAATTCCAAATATGACCCACCTACACATAAGTGATTGTAAATTTTTTTTTTTAATAAAAGAAAGTTCGGCCTTAGCCTAATCTCCCGGACTTTAATTAAAATAAAGAAAAAAAGTTACAAGTGAATGGGACTAGTGCCCATGGGACCCCCCGAATCCCACAATGCAGGGGAGGAGTATGGCAAGCTAGAGGGCATTACAAATGAGGCGGATAAATTTATCATCACCCTCATGTGGGACCCATTTGGGTTTCAACTTGTTGTTTTCGAGGAGATAAATACAATGATGTCTAAACGGTGGAGATCTCTTATCTCGGGAGATTCTTTTACCTAGGAGAAACAAGGATTTCTCGATCGACCACTCCTTAGGGGTTTGGCCAAAATTGACTGCACATCGCTCCCTCCAAATCTTCCAGAGAGTCTCACCTCTTATGGCATTCGTTCAACATGTTGGTTGGGATTTTCAAACCCCTCAAGAGTGGTTATTATTAGTCAATGGCTTCGGGGAAAAGAATGTTAACTTAGATTTTATCCATCTTCAAGAGGTCTAACATGATGATGATGATGACCTATTGAAGAGGTTGCAAAGTATTTGCAATCTCCATTCTTGGCTTGCCACCGACCACCCTCATGATAGTGTTGGTACCATCATTAACTTCAAATCCGTGTGATCCTCACTTTTTGTGAAATCTTGGATAGACAAAAAAAAAAGGAAACTTTTGGAAACACAAACTCAAGAAAAGAAAAGGCCAAGAACTTTCATTAAAAGAGGTCACCGATTAAGTCCTAAAAGAGTTCAAGTACCACCTCTGGTTGAGACGGTCGGCTGCTCATCAAGGTTGTGGAATGCCATCAGGGGTGAGACTCTTTGGAGGATTTGGAGGGCGCGATGTGCTGTCAATTTTGGCCAAACTCCTAAGGAATGGTCGATCGAGAAATCCTTGTTTCTTCTAGGTAAAAGAATCTCCCAAGATAAGAGATCTCCACCGTTTAGACATCACTGTATTTTTCTTCTCGAAAATAACAAGTTGAAACCCAAATGGGTCCCAGATGAGGGTGATGCTAGATTTATCCGCCTCATTTGTAATGCCCTCCAGATTGCCATACTCCTCCCCTGCATTGTGGGATTTGGGGGGTCCCATAGGCACTAGTCCCATTCACTTGTAATTTTTCTTCTTTATTTTAATTAAAATCTGGAAGAATAGACGAAGGCCGAACTTCCTTTTATTAAAAAAAAAATAAGACCTGTGGAAGCCGTTCGCTATGACCTCTAATAGGAAGTCGATAGTGACCTCTTACGAGAGACCGATTGAGACCTCTAACATCCGCCACATGCAAATCTCTTATTGCCTTTGCTTCCATCCGCATAGGAGGTTGCCATTAGCTATTATTATGCATCTTTTGTTTGTGAGGCGCCTACTTGGGCTGTTGCAGCTATAAAGGGCATACCGCCCATCTCAAAAGGTTACCAACCCATCAAAATTTGAAGTGGCCGACCGCGCCCTTCTCAAAAGGTTACCACCCATCAAAAGTTTGTGGCTAGTAGTAATCCATTTGGTTGCATCCAACTCCATTGCAAGCGCATGAAAAATCCATTCCGCCTTTACGAAAGTTTAGTCCAAAAACCGCTGTTGAGGAACATCTGGCGGAAACAAAGAGTAGTGAAAGATCACAAGATGGACTCTTCTTTTTTATATATAAAAGCACTTCAAATTAAACAAGCGAAAAAATGCAAGACAAGTAAGAGAGATGTAAAGTAACCTGCTTTCGTCCCCTCATACGGAATCTACTTGCTTTTTAACTTGTTTTTATTTAAGACTAGCATCTTGTCGATATTTGGGAAGGCCTTGCGTTTCTTGAGGAGTCTGCGCAAGATCTGGTATTCATTAAGATCGTCTTCGACAAAGCGTATGACAGATTGGAATGGGACTTTATTCTTCAATCATTGAAAGACCTTGGATGCAGTCAAAAGTTCACAAAGATGGTTTCCACTCTTCTTGGAAACGCTTCAACTAGAATAAAGATCAACGGTAAGCTCTATGAGCCCATTCGTTTAAAAAGATCAATTAGGCAAGGCTGCCCTCTGGCTCCATTACTCTTCGCTATCGCCTCAAATGGACTCACTCGCCTATTAAAGCACCACATGGACGTTGGCAATCTCAAGAGTCTTTCCCTACCTCTAAATCATGACCAAATGATTGCGAGGCTTTTTGCCGATGACATGAATGCCTTTGTGCATAATGATATAAACAACATTGAGGTGTTTTGGTGGTGCCTCGACACCTTTTGTGTGGCGTCAGGTTAAAAAATCAAGCATGCTAAAACTGCTTTCAGAGCAATCAGTGGACCTACACCCCAATTGTTGCTAGATCAAGGGTGTCAACCCTAGAGGTCAAGTCTTCCGTCTCCTTGGCATTCCGATGGGATTCGACATCTCAATGGACCAACGATGGAACTAGGTGCTATCCAAGCTGGATAGCAAACTAAATCATTGGAAAGGTATGCAAGTCAACTTGGCAGGGCATGCTATGGTTGTTAACACATTTATGCTGTCTACAACTATTTACTTTATCTCGTGTTGGAGACCTAAGGAGAAAGACTTGGCCAAAGTGGAAAGAATCTGCAAAAACTTCCTTTGGACTGGGGACCCCAACAGGAGGGGGAT
Organism: Ceratopteris richardii; assembly: GCA_020310875.1. NCBI lineage: Eukaryota > Viridiplantae > Streptophyta > Polypodiopsida > Polypodiales > Pteridaceae > Ceratopteris > Ceratopteris richardii. Next base: position 135,819,551 of record CM035442.1, read on the forward strand.
TCCCAAAATCAAATGGGAAACTTGCATTAGCCCAAAAGACTCAAGGGGCTTGGGAATTTTGGATATCGTTGGATTGGCTGACAAGCTGGTGGCAAAGTGGCTTATCAAGGCTTGGAGCAATAGTGAGTCCTCTTGGGCTACATTGATCTTCCGAAATATGGAAGACCTTACCTTAGTTGGCCATCCTGGTTAGAAGGACATAGGGATTCTCACGCTTTTGTTCTCCCCCCTCCCGGTGTCCCCTAAAGGCTCTAGCCTCGTGTGTTCTTTATGGAAGAGTTGGAACAAGGCCAAACAATTCATCCGAATCAGTGACGAGTGGAAGTGGGCGGCTGGGGTGAGACAAAATGACTTTATCTGGTCCCGATCGGCGGCATTAGGGGGGTGGAGTCTTGGAACCTCCAAACTACAAAGCGGTTATGGAACAAGGGGTTCAAACAGTGGAAACAACTCTAGAAACAAGAGACCAGCCAGTGGATTAGGTTCGAAGACTTGGACCTGAGGCTTAGAGTTACCCTAAAGGAATGGAATCTTCTTCAAGGCAGGTGTTTAGCATGGGACCACTCAACTACCCGCCTGCTCTGCGGTCAGGATCTTCCTTGCTTGGAGGGCCTCAAATGGAGCAATGGAAAGCAACTATCCAGAATCCCCAACTTCAAAGAGAACTTAGATGTTCATTACACTCTTAACAAGAGATGGTGTCTTTCTTGGATCAAACTTCGATGGGAACTAAAATTCATGTCTATTTGGCACCCCCTAGTTGAGATCAAAAAGTCCGTTCTCATGTGGCAGATCTTGCATAAAGGTATCTAGTCCAATGCAAGGGCTAACAAAATCTGTGGTGTGCCGCCATGGTGCAAGCGCTGCCATCGATGCATTGAAGATTTAGCTCACCTGTTCTCTTATTGCCCCAAGTCTTGTGTTATCTAGCGTCACATGACCCGGGTATTGAGACTCACGAACCAAATCAATTGGAAGCACTTGCTGTTGGGTGAGGCTGTCAGATGCTCATCAAGGCTGTGGAATGCCATCAGGGGCGAGACTCTTTGGAAGATTTAGAGGGAGCGATGTGCTGTCAATTTTGGCCAAACTCCTAAGGAATGGTCGATCGAGAAATCCTTGGTTCTTCTAGGTAAAAGAATCTCCCGAGATAAGAGATCTCCACCGTTTAGACATCACTATATTTATCTCCTCGAAAACAACAAGTTGAAACCCAAATGGGTCCCACATGAGGGTGATGATAGATTTATCCGCCTCATTTGTAATGCCCTCTAGCTTGCCATACTCCTCCCCTCCTTTGTGGGATTTGGGGGGTCCCATGGGCTCTAGTCCCATTCACTCGTAACTTTTCTTCTTTATTTTAATTAAAGTCCGGGAGAATAGGCTAAGGCCGAACTTCCTTTTATTTAAAAAAAAAGGGGAAAACCGTTAACCCAGCTATGTTAACTCCTGTTCTTATGGGATAAGGAGGGTCCCATGGGTATTATGACCTTCCTTGTATAGTTGCGATTTCAAAGTTCCTTGTACAGTTGCAATTTCAAAGTTAAAGCTCGAGGGAGTAGGCCTTGGCCGAACCTCCATAAAAAAAAAAGGGAAAACTGTTACAAGTTCAAATTCTTCTACCTAGGGAGTCTAAGAACTTTTCGAAGGATCATTTTTTAGGACGTTCACCTGAGTTGATCGCAGATGTTTCCTTCTTTTTTCCATGTTCTCAATATCTCATAATAGTTCTTTAATTTCATCCAGACAAGCTAAAGGTTCAACTTGAATGGAGTCATGATGAGAGCATCTTGTCTTTATATTAGCATTTCGAGCAACATCTTCTATGTAATAACCAAAAAATTTCATTCCTAATGAATCTCTTTTTGCTCTCTATCCTTTTTTTTGTAAGAAGGTTAAATTAAAAGAAAAGTTTAGTTTGGAAAAAAAAAGTTAAAAAGGCTTTCACTATAAATAGAAGTAAAAAGTAATCTATGTATTCACTTGTTCATGGTTTCTCCAAGAGAACTCGATGTCAAAAGCAAAACCTTTGATCATGGATGGTGTTGGTAGCTCATCCATGCACTCTAACAATCCAATGCTGATGTTTCTTGCGTTCCTCAATGAAAGTGAGTACATTGGTCACGATGAATTGGATTACTTCTTTACCAAAGTTTCTGATCTTAAAACTATAATATTGCTTGGTTTGGAAACATTCACAAAGTGTAGGATGTACATGGAAAGATATATTTCATGATTTAGTATAGAGACTTCACAACAACATCAAGGGAAATGGGTACCAAGTGACATCATTTCCCACATTCATCAAAGGGATAAGGCCTTTCCTAAGCAGTTTTAATGGTTCAACAAGCTTGCACAAGATCATGGAAACCTTTTATAAATGATACCTACCTAAAGAAGCGAGTAAAAGAAAAATGGGCACAAAGTTCATATCAAAGTTGGCAACTTTGTTGTTCTTCATCAATGAGCAATAAGATCCTTAAGAGATGCAATCGCCACAACTCGGAGTTGATGATACAATAGTTAAAAGATCCAAATCTCCTTTACTACTCTTGTAATACCCAAAGGGACTAGAGGATGTCGTGGTCAAATGAAGCTCCACTAGAGGTTGAAATAAATAGGTTTAGAATTTTTGCGATCTGAAGAGTATGTATATATGGATATGCATGACAAAGAGGAGGCATTCAACCTTCATACGCATGGATATACACAAAAAGATGAAATAGCATACACAAGCATTGCGATATGTGTTTGGAGGCCGAAACGAGCTCAGATCGTGATTTTGGCACCACATAGCGAAGCTATTTTAATCTCCATTTCACTCTGAGTATGCAAACCAAATTTTGTGTGATTTTGAGACTGTGACTGAAGGAGTTTCAATGATGCCCTAGATGAAGCGGCGACCTGCTTTGATACCAATTGTTGGAGTTAGACGTCTGCAAAAGCACATGAACAACACAAGGAAGAAGGAGAAGCTTGGAGCACAACACACAATACTGAATGTATTACCACTAGAATGTACAAAGATGAGTACCCCAGGTGTATATATACAAGCCGGGGGAAAAAACCCTCCTAAAGAGGGAAAAAAGTGCCCCCATGGTCCTAGCGTGTTCACACATCACTACCTAAATATAGCAATAGTTCTTGCCCAACTTATCGCTCATAAGCTGACTCATTCCATCTATGCTTGACATTTTTGCAGCAATTTTGAACACTATAAAAACACTAGAAGTGATACCTCTGCTTGAATACTGTCACATTGTGATGTGATAGTTCAATCTCAAAAAAACATAGTTCTCATGTTATCAATAGTACACAGAATAGCTTGAATTGTGGATTTGGAATATTTTGAGTGTTGCCGAAGAGAATGCAAGTTACAATTTTGCAAAACTAACATGATTTTTCTGTGGCCTCCACCTTATGGGCTCAAAACTGAGGTCGAGATGGCTCCAATATTTTGATGCCTTCTACCTTCACACCAATTTTCGTAGCAATCTACGGTCATTTGTGAATGACACTTTTGCCATGCCTTCTCACATAATCTTCATTGTCGACATTCTCCACGAGTTGTTACAGCCACACTAGCTCTGATACCATGTGAGGAGGAAGGAGATAAGGAAGAGAGCTCACTCATACACTCTCACACTCAAAGAGAAGCACACACATAGATTGAGGCAAGGAAGAAATGGTCTTTTCCTTCTTATTCTATTACATAAACAAAATATGCAAGAATGAGCTAATACAACAATAAAAATAGTGCAATTTATAAAGAAAAATACATAAGGAAAAACCTAATTCTTGTGAATGTGTGAGTTGGAAAGAAAAAAGTGTGTCATCACTCTCAGTAGATGAATTTAGTAAATCTCACTAAAGTATCTATGACATATATCAGTGTGACCACTATACATGTCAAAGAAATAAAAAAGTGATATGTGTCATCCTTGATCATCACATGTTGAGCTTGATATCTCAACAAGAGATGTTAGATATGCTCAATGCCACACCCTTATGAAGCACCATTATTTATTCATAATACGACATTTTTTAGGTCCTCATTATAAGGAGATGCCATGTGAGAGTCTTGGACATTGGTAAGTTCTTGACTATGAGATCATATGAGTTTCAGACTTGGTTATTGAGGCTCTACATTGTCTTCTCGAGCCTAATTTATTTTTGGTAGGGCGTGAAATTGAGTGCTTCTCCATAATTTTGAGGTAAAGAAAGTGGCCTCCTAACAACATTTAGTTCTGCCCCAAGATCTTCTTTCATCAAGGGGGTGGAGGCATTTGTAGTGGAAATGAACAGACCCTTATGTAGGGGATCTAGGGTTGGTCTTTCAATCTTGAAAGTTGGTCAAAATATATGTGTCCATTCCTATAAGAAGGCCACATAAGTTAAGATTTATATCACATAGCTAAGTGGCATTTTTGTTCATATACTAGTAGTAGTAGTAGCAATTGTGAGCCCTTTATGTAGAGTTTTTATTGATTTTAATCAGAGCGCTAATTGGAAGAGCCTCACTTTGATCAACATACTTCTAAAACATTATAGGCTTGAAACATGCTAAGGAATCAATATAGCACATGAAAGGAATCAATATAGCACATGAAATTAGACGAGGATACAAAAGTTGGAGAACGAACTTGCTACTAAGAGATTTACTAAAGGATAAACTATAGAAACATTCATTATGGGGATAAAAGATCCGCATTACCAAATAACTAGTGCTAGGGGACCATTACGAGTGCAAAATTAGCATGATGGTGTCTCTAGATGTATTAAAAAAATTGATGGAATAATTACCACCCAAAATACTGAGCTAGGGGCTCAACACTAGACATTTCAAGACTTTTATGCCTTACTTCCTAAGGAGACCTTAGGCTCAAGGCTTGAGAGAGATTCATTTGGCGAATCCCCCCAAGAGTGTTCGATTGAGAAATCATTGTTCATCCTCCATAAAAGAATCACCAACTATAAGGAGCCCCCCCCCCTTCAGACATCATAAAGTGCTCCTTCTTATCAACAACAAGCTTAAACCCAAGTGAGCCCCACATGAGGGTGATGAGAGGGTCATTAACCTTCTTTGTAATGCCATCTAAGCTTTGTAAGATCTACCCCCGCTTTGTGGGACTTGGGAGGTTCCATGGGCACAAATCCCCTTCACTTGTACGTTTCTTTTCCTTTTATTTAATACAAGTCCGGGAGAGTAGGCTAAGGTTGAACTTCCTTTATATTAAAAAAAAATACCCCTAGAGTATGCACTGTCATTGAATGCACCTCAAAGCAACTCTTGTAAACAACCACCAAGAGAGAGAGGGAGGGAGTGAGAGAAAGAGAGAGAGGGAGGGAGTGAGAGAGAGAAAAGGAGAGAGAGAGAGAGAGAGAGAGGAAGCACGAGAAAGAGAGACAAGGAGAGGAGATAGGAGGAGAGATAAAAAGGTGGATCTTACACCTTAAACAACCAGAACCGATTTCTTTTTCAAAGAGTAGAAAGCTTACTCTATTCTTTATATTCTCTTTTTTCGTTTCTATCTTCTTTAACTTTTTCTAATCATTCAAACCTCTAAAAACCTTTGCTTAAAACAAAGAAACCCACCACCTGTGTTGAAGGAAGACTAGGCCCCGAAACCAAAACAAAAGAAAGAAAAAAGGAAAATATTTGAGACTCTCCTTTCTCAGCAGAACACGAAAATTCATTGACTAGAAATGGGCATGCGAACAAACCCCCCCAACAATCCGTCCTCATAGAGGTAAAACTTTCCACGTGGTGACTGGTTGAGGACGACAAATTATCTAGATTCGCTCATGTGGGAGGAAAAAAACAAAAAGCAGTCTGAGGATGTCTCTTCAGCCGATGAGTGTGAAGCAACTCGCGATGAGCTCCGTCTTTTATGGATGATGCATCGGAGAAGAGCAACAACTAGTAGACGTATGTCAAGTTGAGAGCGGATCTGTTGAAAATTAGATGTACTGATTTTTATGTAAAGAGGCTCATAGTGTGTCCTACTAGACTTGCCACAATCCTTAAATAGCATTGAGGTTTGCCTCTCTTAAAAACCAAAAAATAATATCTCATATACATTTTTTATAAATTCCCTTCATATAAAAAATGTTGGGATTGTTATGAGTTATGAAACATCAAATTATTGAACTTTACTTTATTTCTATTTGCCACATGATAGTGACATTTTGCTCGCGTAATGTATGTTAAAATTTTGTGTTTTGATTTAGCAGTTGAATGTTTGTGAGTGCGTGGATGCATTGGAGATGATAGGAGAAATTATATTTTTCATAAATTTTGTAATAAAAACTTTCTTAGAGACTCTCACAACGCCTATCATATAGGGCTCTTCCTCTCCAACTCTTGGCAAGAAAAGGAGGCCCAAGGTCAAATCATAACAAAAAGAGGGAAATATTTTTTTATGTTTATTTTGTTTTGTTTTGACGATTCAACTAAGCCTAAATTCCCTAGCTCTCCAAAATGATAACCCTAATTCCCAATGCCCTAACATCTTCTAACCCTATAAACTTGATCCACACACCCAAAATGTGGTGCAAGTGCAAAAAATTTTGACCTTGGCTTCAATCCAACTTCTTTTTCATGTACATCTACTCCAAAATTAAACTTGATCCACACACCCAAAATGTGGTGCAAGTGCAAAAATTTTGACCTTGGCTTCAATCCAACTTCTTTTTCATGTACATCTACTCCAAAATTAAACTTGATCCACACACCCAAAATGTGGTGCAAGTGCAAAAATTTTGACCTTGGCTTCAATCCAACTTCTTTTTCATGTACATCTACTCCAAAATTAAACTTGATCCACACACCCAAAATGTGGTGCAAGTGCAAAAATTTTGACCTTGGCTTCAATCCAACTTCTTTTTCATGTACATCTACTCCAAAATTATGTTGTAACCATCACATAAGCCCTTGTCCTAGACAACATCACTAAAAATCTGTGTAATCATGTAGGCTCATGACAAGTGATCCTAGCTAGCATCCACACATCCTACAAGCACATTAATGGCTTGATTCAGCACGTCAATTGTCAAATCAAGGGCTGACCCAACCAAGTGCATAGAAGCATGTGCACTTTCATGATGGTTAGTGCACCCAATGGTGAGTCAAACACGTACTAGGAGTGAATCACCTCACACAACCACCATCTATAACATCAACATACACAAGAATAAGGTTTTGTCTCAATTGTTATGCCCAAATATGGTCAATATTGGGTTCATTTTAAAGCTCTCAATGAGAGGCATCTAGTCATCTATTCAAAGTTTTCTAGAAGCACTCTGAGTTTCCTATGCAAAGTTATGGATAAAAAAACTAGGTAGCAAGAATCACCTACCTATACTTGGAGACTCCCTACACTTTACACATGCAAGCAAACAATGAAAAAAGGTGGGGAACGGTTAGAGAATCCTTCTTAGCACACATTCCAAACCATAGTCATGAACATAAGAACATTAGGAAGACAAAAAGAGGCTAAGAAGATGAAGTTATGAGACTACTCTTCTTCAAATTAGCTTATCTATTAAAAATGGCAAAAGTCTTTACAAAAAATTCAGAAATGACTTATATACATGTGGTCATAAGTGTGTTCTTTTACGTTTTGGATGGGCATTGAGATATGACTCATCTTCCTATGATTTGATTCACTAGTTTACATTGTTGACAATTTAATACTTAAGGACTCCTGTAAGTGCGTGACGGGTTTGATTTATGCTTGAATGTCCTTAGTATATGAGGATATTCTAAGACGAAATTTATGGGGCCCTTCTTTCCACTCTTCTTTGCTCCATCGTTTGTCATAGATCTATCTTTTCTCTACCTTATTTTCTACTACAATAATGGACCATGCCAAAATACCTTGTATTTTAATAGTTCTTTGTGAAGTTACTTGTGATGCATCTACTATATCAATTCCTCCCCATAATTCCCTATGCTTTTCATCCAAGCTACTAAGTAAACCTCCATAATTTTTGCTTTATATTTCCTTAGTACAATCAATCGTGAGCCATGGTGGAATGTTGTAATTTACAAAGCATACATGCCATGTACTCCATAGGAGATTTTTAGTCCATAAGGATTAAGTCCATCCATAGCTAATGCTAATAGTAAATTTGGAGGATCCATTTTTAAATTTAGGCCATTGTTGTTCAATATTTTTCCATGTCCTAGGACATGATAGATATTATCTACATATCTATTTGATGTATGTCATTGCATAGTACCTGCTATATAGGGACATTGAAGCATACTCTTTATTCTAGGCACTATAGGAAAATTATGTATTAATTTTGTGGGCATAAAACTATCTGAGTGAATCTTGGTTGTATCATTTTTCTCCACATTAGGGACATTCTTGATGATCTAAGAACTTCCTTCTATGCAAAATACAATCATTTGGACATGCTTGGCTCTTGTTCTAGTCCATGGCTACTGATGTGAGTAACTTTTTGCGTTTTCTATAGATGATGACATTTCATTTCCTATAATTTGTTAATACATGCTCTTGTAATAATCTAAATATAGCACTAAAACTTGCATTTGAACACCCATACACTATGTATAAATTCATAAATGAAAGACATGTTTGAAGAATATAGATATTTGCATCTTTGTATAATGGACGATGAGCCAACACTCATAACACATCCTTTGGTGTTTCAATATGAGTAGTACATTCATGATGATCGTACTCAAAAATATGTTCATGTACATTAGTATTATCATAAAAAAAGGGATCTATCATATCCTCCATTCCTTTATTCCATATTTCATTGTTACTTTGAACATGATCTTGGCTTACTAATCTCACTCTCTTTAGATCATGAATCAGCTCTATGTCACTTGAATGCACTAAGCCACTTTGACATTATTGATATCTTTTAGGCAATAAAATAGCTCTCTCATTATTCTTCTCCTCCTAGCAATTTGATACTTATAATTATTGCAAAAGTATGTTATTTTTTCCTCCGAATGAGCCCAAGGATCACTACTACTAGATGCCATAGATATTTGAAATATTCAAATAGAAAAATTCTTTAATTACTAATATAAATCCTAAAACCCTTATTTTTATCTTATACAATAATATATAACCTAATTTGCTAAGTTTAAATGTACTTTTGTATATATAATTATAGAAGCCCTAAAACCCTAATTTTTTAAATTTGTTTATGTATTCATATGAATATATATCCTAAAACCCTAAATTTTACTATGTTTACATAAATATAATAATTTATATCCTATTACCCTAATTTGTTATATGTTTATGTTTATAAGTAAATAAACTCTAATATTTTATGTATGTATGTATGTATGTATTTATGCATGCATGTATGTATGTATGTATGTATGTCTGTATGTATGTATGTATGTATGTATGTATCTATATATATATATATATATATATATATATATATATATATATATATATATATATATATATATATATATATATATATATATATATATATATATATATATATATATATATATATATATATATGTGTGTGTGTGTGTGTGTGTATGTATGTATATATATGTGTGTGTGTATCCTAAAATCCTAACTATAAATTCTTTTGTTTACATATAGTAATATACATCCGAGCACTCTCAATTTCTATTTGTTTATGTGTATATACTAGTATATATCCTAAAACCCTAAAATTTAAAGTGGATTATGTATATATATAAATATAAATCCATAAACCCTAATTTTTTAGCTATTTATTTATATATACTAATATGTATCCTAAAAGCCTAAATCTTAATGTGTTTATATACATATACTAATATAAATTCTAAGACCTATATATATGTGTATAAATTCTATAATCCTAGTTCTTTATTTGTTTATGTATATATACTAGTATATATCCAAAAAACCTAAAATTTTACATTTCTTTTGTATATATACTAATATATATAGTTATGTAAGTAAGTTTGTAAGTAAGTAAGTAAGTTGCAAGAGAATGAAGATTATGATTAGCACATGCTAGAGAGATGACTCTCTTCCCAACCATATCCCTCTATATATAGCTTTCTCCAAGGGACTGCCTTCTTGGGCATGTGGATTCTAACCATCTATGTGTCGGCTATGTAATTCCATGTGTGTTAAGTGTCCCTGTTAACTAGAGTTAACTCAAGTTGATGCTTCTTCTCTCCCCATGCACCCCATGGAGGTTGAACCCAAGACCTCATCCTTCACACCCTTGAGACTTAACCACTAAGCTAAGTGGATGACTTGTTTACAAGAGCACATGACCTGATACACGTCTAGTCTCGAGATATTTGGTCATACACATGGGTGACCAAACAATGTTCGATTTTAGATATGTCTGAACCCGTCAGACTGTTGAGGGGAGAGAAATTGGAAGAATAAGCAATAAGTCAGATTTTTGAAGGGCTGTTGATTGGGAATTCTATTGACTCTGAATTCTGCTAGCGTTGAATTCTACGGACTCTGAATTTTGCTAACTCGAAATTTTACTGAATTGGATTTTGTTGAATCCGATGTTGCCGACTCAGAGTTTTGCTGAATCCGTGTTTTGCTGACTCATATTTTTAACAGACAATTATAAATTTGTTGGGCACTGATGTCGCATGATTATGTCCGTTCTATTTTGTTGTGCAAGTATGTAATGGGAAGGTGAAGTGTCTTTCAAGAGAGAAAAATGGAGATGAACAAAAAGAGCAAGAAGAGAGTATCTATCCAAGAAGATGAAAGGAGAGACTTTAAACTTGTTTTTCTTGCACATCCTAAATACAGATCAGGTGCAGTGGCATTAACATTGCTCAGAGAAGCCTTACCACTACTTATCTTGTAAACTCTGTTATTTTTGAAGATCTAATCAAGTATTTTAACTTTTGCACTCAGCACAAGTTTAAACCTATGTCTGTCTGAGTAAAACTATGTTAAACAATATTCTGGCATAGCAGAAAAGTGTTGAATCTGAAGTTTGTTTGTGAGTATTTTTCTCTGTGCGAGTAGATCAATGCAGAAGTTGAAGTCTTTGGAAGTTTGTAGTGTGCATCAGTACCTATGTGTTGAGCCTGAACGCGAATGCATTTGGTGATCCAACTGTGTTGCTAAGGAAGCAAGAAATGCATGAGAGGATGAAGAGGAAGATTTGGTAAAGTTTATTATACAAGAGCATAGGAAAAGGCAGCTAATGTGGAGTCATCTTTTGAATTTTACAATTGGTATGAAGCACAAAAGGAATCTAATCTAGAAACTGAAGAGGGGGAAGGAGGAACATGTGCAGCAGAGGCAAGGCTAGTGGGTGGTTTACTAGGAGTGCTATTCCTAACAAAAGCAACTGTAGGAGTTAGAAGACGACTCCAGTTCGACCCACTTGCAGGGAGGACTAGTCAAAGAACTAGGCATACACCTCAGCCACAGCCAATGGTGCAACCACCTCCAAATCCCAAGGTTAAAGTAGCCCATTCTAGAGGAGGCTCTAAAGAAGATGCTGATTGTCATGTTGCACAATTTTAGATAAAGTGGAAAGCCAATGGATATCCAACCATATATGGTGATGACATCAAACTCTAGCAATTTGCTGCTACATTGGAAGGAAGAGCAATGAGCTAGTTTAGTCAATAGGGTATTGCTAATTTTGCTACATATGATGCATTAAAAACAAAGATTTAGGAAAGAAAAAGATTCCTCTAATGTGTTGAGGAAGTTGGAAGCAATTAGACAAAGAACCATGTTAGTAGAAGACTATGCTAAAAAATTTAGAGCCTTAATGGAAATATTACAGGGCAATGAGAGACCTACCAACGAGATGTTGACGTGGTATTTTCGAAAATGATTAAGGAGTAGCATTCGATATGCAGTTGCAAGTGTGGATATTGCCAATGGTTTTGATGTATTTGTGTTAGCAGCTACAAGAGTGGAAAGAAGATTTGGAAGATAGAAAAAGAGACATAGTGATTCAAGTTCAAAGGCTGAATTAGATTCAGAAAATGGAATCCGATAAAGGGACAAATGATTCGGATTTTGATACTCAAGATGAAGAAGTGGTGGTGAGAAAACACCGCAAACATAAAGGTAAGAAAAGTAAAGAAGAAGCTTTGATTAGTAAGTTAAAGAAACACGAATATTCTATGATAGCTCTAAACAAGAAAAGATTTTGTGAAATTTGTGATAAAGATGGACACAGAACAAATCAGTGTTGGTATAAACCCAAGCATAGAGGGCAAAGTTCAAGGTAGGACAATAGAAATAATAATGAAGTGGTTGCCAATCAGACTATTCTAGTTCAGGGTCGAGGTAATTTTCAGAGGCAGCAGCAAGGATGACGTCCATGGAGAGATCAAGCGAACTAACAAGGAAATAATGAACAAGGAAATCAGTAGGGTAGACCACCTAGGGTGATGCCTTATGGATATTGTTTAGCACCCGATTATTGGATAGGGCCTAATTGTCCTTTATGGGTCAAGCATAGAGAAGAAAGGGGTATAACAGTGGTTCGTTATAATCAAAATAATCAACAGGGGTAGTAGCAACAACATGCTCAGGAGTGTCATAACGATGTAGGTGCCAGTACATTAGGAAGCTTACATGTGAATCATGAAAATCAATGGAATTCTATTGGGGGATTCTTGGACAAGAAGGGATTTGAGATAGGGAAGGGAAGCCGCAAAGGGGTGGCTAACATGGATGTTGGGAGGGGCGGAAAGAGGATGAGGGCAGGGAAATGTGGCACGAGGAATGGAAGGGACCGAGGTGGCGATGATAGAAGGTGGGGGGGCCATATGTGCGGGGTGGGTGGGGGCGACAGGGAAGGTGGGGGTGGTTGCCACAGGGGCTCAGTAGGGATGGTGGCTAAATCCAAAGCCAAAGGTGGAAGATTTGAGTACGCCTGGATGGCCATGTATGAAGCCTGTTGGGGATTAGTAGAAGCTATGGATGTAGTGCAAGAACATGTTCTTCAAGCGAGTGCTGAAAACACAAAGACAACTATTAAAGACCACAATACTATGGGAGCAGGCGCACAAGGGGGAGGTCCAATAGGGCATATAAACTAGATATCTATGAAGTCAACACCAAATTAACAGAGGAAAACACCTAGCAAACATCACAATCCGGGAAAATGAACCCAAAAATCGGATTCAACATGGCAAAAAACCTTAAAAACGACCCAAAAATTGCAAAAATCATAGTAATACTAGATAAGGAATGAAGCAGGTAAAATATATGTATAGGAAAATGAAAAGGAAAAGAAGAAGGGGGTATAAAAAGAAAATAAAATAAATAGATAAAGTAAAATAAAGAAAATAAAATAAATAAGAAAATGAAAATAAATAAGAAAATGAAAATAAAAATTATAAAAAATAAAATAAGAAAAATATAAAAAATTAAAATAAATAAACAAAAATAAAATAAAAAAATGGGTTGCCTGAGGCGAGTATTCGACGTCGGTGGGATAATGATCTAGGGGGAGGGGTTTATATAGAAGAAAAGGGGGGATAGCCTTTCCCCATTCCTCTGCATCTTTGAATAATGTGGGCCACCATAAGCCAGCATCAAGGATGCTATGACTCATAATGTTACCTGGAAGGTGCCCACCACCCGTTCCTTCATGTGTCAATCTAAGAACTTCCCTCACTTCTTCTTCTTCCATGCACCTCCAAACCCTATTATGTTTTCCCTGTCTATATAATTTTCCTTCAATGAAGGTAAAAGGTCTACTTTTGATTAGCAATCTCTTCCTTTGCACAGTACTTGCCTTCTCCGGATACAATCCAGTTTTAATAAATTTCTTGATGTCCTCATACCAACCTTGAGATTGTACCGCAAACAAATTAGCATTTGGAAAATCATCATTTACTCCAATTGCTTGATCCATCATGTTGATCCTGGATAAGTGGTCTGCCATAAAATTTTCTTTACTTGGTCTATGGACTATAGAAAAATCAAATTCCTGGAACAACAGCAACCACCTCCATATCCTTCCAATAGCTTGTGGTTTGTTCAGTAAGTATTTGAGTGGCTGATGATCAATTATGATAACAAATTTCACTCCCAACAAGTAGTGATAAAACTTTTGGACAGCAAAAACCATGGCTAAGGCCTCCCTTTTTGTTGTGCTATAATTCCTCTTAGCTTTGGTCAAAATTCGACTTACATATTGAATTGGTCTGTCCACTTTCTATTCTTCACTCTGTTGAGTCAAGACTACCCCCACTGCATATGCACTAGCATCTACATGTATATGAAATTTTTTTGACCACTGAGGTGTGATCAGAATGGGAGTAGCTACTAACCTTGACCTTAATGTTTGATATGATTTTTCCTCCTCTTCATCCCATTTAAAAGGTACTTCCTTGCCTGTAAGCCTAGCCAATGGCCAGGCTATTTTTTCATACATCTTAATAAACCTCCGGTGGTACCCTGTATGTCCTAGAAAACTTTGAATCTCCTTTGGATATTTAGGTCTAGGTTGTTGGAGAAAGACGCTTGCGGAAGCACGTGAACATCATAAGGAAGAAGAAGAAGCCTAGAGCACAAACACACAATACTGAATGTATTACTAGAGAATGTACAAAGATAAGTAGCCCATTAGGGCAATAGGCGTATATACAAGCTGGGGGAAAAAAACCTCCTAAAGAGGGAAAAAAGTGCCCCGGTGGTCCTAGAGTGTCCACACACATCACTACCTAAATATATCAACAAATCCCCCCTGGGAGTGATGCGGTGAACAAGGAGCTGACACTCATGTATAAGGAAGTGCCAAGCTATGTGGAAATCACTCCGCAAAAGGAAGTAAGCCCAAAGCTTTGCGGAAAGCATCAAACTTCTCCCTAGGCAGAGCCTTCATGAAAAGGTTTGCAATGTTCTCCTACGTGGGCACATATGCCAAGCTCATCTCCCCAGCAGAGAACCTCTCCCTGACATAGTGATAATGCACCTCAATGTGCTTAGTGTGAGCATGGAACACAGGGTTCCTCGCAACTGCCAATGTGCTCTGACTGTCAGTGAAGATGGTGGTGGCAGAAGACTGGCCAACACCCAAATCAGCCATAAGGCATCTGAGCCACACACACTCAACAGTCGCTGTGAAAGCTGCCCTATACTCAGCCTCACAACTGGAAGTGGCCACAGTAGGCTGCTTCTTGCTCAACCAAGATATACATGAGCTACCAAGCATGAAGCAAAAACCACTGGTGGACACACGAGTGTCATAGCAACCAGCCCAATCTGAGTCAGAAAAAGCATGCAAATCTGGCGGTAGTGATCCCCCCTTGGGATAAAACAACCCAAGTATCCGAGTACCACTCAAGTAGCGAAAGATGCGCTTAACCGCCTTCCAATGCGTGACTCCTGGGCAATGCATAAACCTGCTCATCTGTGAGACAGCAAACTAAATATTTGGCTGAGTTATGCATAAGTAAATCAAGCATCCAACAACCTGCTGATAGAGAACATCATCAAATGCATCTCCAGCATCATGAAGACTCAATCGTAAACCTGTCTCCATAGGAGTGGCAATAGGCTTACAGTCTTCAAGGCCAAAACGCTGCAATAATATGTCAATATATTTCGTTTGACACAAAGCCATTCCAACATCAACTTGCATAAACTGAATGCCCAAATAGTGATGCAAATGCCCCAAATCAGACATCTCAAATGAGGCATGCAAATCAGCCTTGAAATCAGCAATATGCTTCTCAATAGGACCAATGAGCAGCATGTCATCAACATAGACAAGAATGGTCAGAAGAACATCATTAGCACGCTTAACATATAAGGTGCTTTCAGTTGGATTGTTCTCAAAACCATGTGCAACCAGATAGGCATGTATCTTCTCATACCAAGCACGTGGTGCCTGCTTTAAACCATATAATGCCTTCTTTAACCTGCACACCTGGTTTTCATGCCCTTTCTGCACGGGGCTGAAAAACATACACTTCTTCATGCAAGTCACCATTCAGAAATGTTGTTTTAATATCCAATTGATGTACATTCCAACCATGATGGGCTGCAAGTGCACAAATGCTCTGAACAGTAGTCATACAGCATGTAGGTGCAAAGGTCTCATCAAAATCAATGCCTCTTTCCTGCGCATAACCCTTTGCAACAAGCCTAGCCTTATACCTGTCAACTGTACCATCAGGTTTACGCTTCAGCTTGTATACCCACTTAGTGCCAATGGCCTTCTTGCCAGGAGGCAAGTCACATAAAGACCATGTACCATTCTTCATTATAGCATCATATTCAGATTGCATAGCAGCCATCCAATTTTCTGAATTCTGTGCTTCATCAAAAGAAACAGGCTCATTCTCATCACAGAGACTAGACACAGCCATAGCATAGCAATCTGATTCAAAGGAGGCACTATGAGAGCCTGAACGAGTACGATATGACAAAGGTGCATCTAATATGCTGTCACGCAAAGTCTGCACCAGCCATTTTGGCATAGTTTTTGCTTGCTCAATATCAGCTCTCTCATCAACAAGTGCATCATGTAAATCTGCATCAGAAATAGAATGATCTGCATCATCATATGAAACCTGCAAAGGCTGAGAAGTTGCCTCATTAGGACCAGCACTAGATTGTCCACCTGTAAAAAGAGGCATCAAAGTATCATACATGTCTTTGGAGCTAACAGATGTCTCCTTAGTACATGAAAGAAATGGCTGAATAGCATCTTCCACAAAGACAACATCACGGCTAACCAGAATGTGTTTAGTCTGTGGATGATACAGACGATAGCCTTTACTTTCAGAACTGTACCCAACAAAAATACATTTTACTGCCTTATCATCCAAATTTTTGCGATGTTGTTCAGACACTAGTGCATATGCCAAACAACCAAAAACACGCAGATGAGCAACAGATGGCTTGCGGTCATGCCAAGCCTCATATGGAGTGATAGACTGCAGCGCTTTAGTGGGACACCTGTTCAGTACATATGCTACACACATGACAGCCTCAAGCCAGAAACTGTGGTAAAGCCTGACTCTTGACCATGCACCTCACCATCTCCATGAGTGACCTGTTCTTTCGTTCAGCAAATCCATTTTGTTGAGGTGTATACGGCACTGTACACTGGTGTTTTATCCCACGTTCAGCCAGAAATGCATTAAAATTAGAAGACATATATTCCCCCCCTCGATCAGAACGGAGGGTGCCCATTTTATATGCTGACAGATTTTCAGCCAAAACCAAAAACTGTTTAAAGCACATGAACACTTCAGACTTTGCTTTGAGTGGATATACCCATGCATGCCTGGAAAAATCATCAATGAAAGTCACGAAGTAAAGATAATTGCCAAAAGAGTGTGTCTGCATAGGACCACAGACATCACTATGTACAAGCTGCAATTTTTGCGTAGCCCGAATTGAACCATCTTTTGGAAAGGAGGAACGCTGCATTTTGCCCAAAATACAGCCTTCACATACATGTTTTTCAGGTGCCTCAAGCTTGGGCAAAGAAGACACCATATCTGATTTCTGCAGGCGTAGCAAACTAGCAAAATTCAGATGACCAAAGCGTGCATGCCAAAGCTTTGCATCTGACATAGCCTAAGAATCATGAACTGCACATGCCAAATCATTCACAGATCTTTCATAGTCTATGAACTTATACAGCCCACGACATAAAATGCGAGAAGCAATAATCACATCGCCATTTGAGAGATCATGAACTGTACACCTATCATCAACAAATTTCACAACCAAGCCAATCTTGGCTAATGCAGAAACTGATAACAAGTTCTTTTTGATGCCTGGCACAAATAAAGCATCTGACAAAGTGAAAGAACTACCATTAGCAATAGCCAAAATGATCTTACCAACTCCCATAACATGATAAGAGGAGTTGTTGGCGCATGTAACAGTATTCCCTGTAGGGGTAGGATCGAGTGAAGAGAAGAAACTGCGCTGCGAGGTAATATGTTTGGTCGCCCCACTGTCAAAGTACCAAACATCTGAGTCTACTGCAGACATGCACTGATCATGAGAAGATGGGTCAAAACTGCAGACAATAGTAAACGCCCATTCTTCTTCCTGCACAAGATTTGCAGACTCTGTTTTTGGTGTAGAGGCCTCTGCAACAACCATTCCAGCCTCTTTCTTCTTTGCCTCTTTAGCAGCCAGTTTTGGACAGTTCTTTATAATATGATCATTTCCTTTACAGTACTTGCAGAACAATTTCTGCTTTTCTGATTTCTTTTCATCTTTATCCTGGTTCTTCGATTGTGCAGCATTTGCAGATTTCTGCTTACTAGTAGAAGAGCTCCATTTTCCTTTGCCCTTTTGGCTAGCCAGGAAAGCTTGATCTGCAACACGCATAATGGACCTGTTCTGCTTGGATTGATCTTCCTGGAACAGAACAGAGACTAACTCCTCAAATGACAAGGCATTTGGATTGCCTTTCATCATCAACCGAAGAGTAGAAGCAAAACTCTGGTATGAATCAGGAAGACCATTCAGAATGGTCCGCACAAGTGAGCTATCTGGTATAACCTCATCAACAGAAATCAACTGTTCCTTCAAATCTTTGATCTTTGTTAGGAAACTGTCCATAGAATCACCTTCATTCATGTGCTCACTGTCCAACTGTTTTCGGAGGTAAGCAACAGGAGCCTCATTCCTACCTTGGTACAATGTGGTAAGTGTATCCCAAGCATCCCTAGCTATTCTGCAAGAGCGAATATGAGGAATAATGGCACGTTTGACAGACAAAGCTATCAATGCATGTGCCTAGGCATCTCTGCCATCCCAACGAATCTGCTCTGCAGTAGGTGCAACAGAAACAGCAGCACGAACAGGGATCTGTGGCATATCATCTTCGACACCATCTTCATCAGCTCCAACACCTGTATTTGCAGTACCTGTTGTTACAGGTGCAACAGGACGTCTTTCAATGCCCTGCACAATGTTCCACAATCTTTTTGCAACCAAAACATGTCACATCATATAAGCCCATAATGGGTAGTTGGTACCATCCAACTTATCCTCAACAACCAACATATGGAATACATCACTGCTTTCAGCCATGGTCGGTGACTAAAATACCTTGATGCAAAAAATTGACTGTATCTCAAAAAGTTGAACAGAACTGCCCAGACGAGTTCTGCTAGACTTGTAGCAGACTTTGAGATGCTTAAATTGGCAAACAGAAACTAGTATATACCTTTGGCACAAAAAGACGAAATAACTGCACAAGCACTGCGATAGTGCGTTTGGAGGCCGAAACGAGCTCAGATTGCGATTTCGGCACCACACAACGAAGCTGTTTTGATCTTGTAAACACGTTGAGTATGCTCACCAAAATTCGTGCGATTCTGAGACTGCAAACGGAGGAGTGTCGATGGTGCCCTAGATGAAGTGATGACCTGCTCTGATACCAATTGTTGGAGATAGACGCCTGTGGAAGCACGTGAACAGCACAAGGAAGAAGAAGAAGCCTGGAGCACAAACACACAATACTGAATGTATTACTAGAGAATGTACAAAGATAAGTAGCCCATTAGGGAAATAGGCGTATATACAAGCCGGGGGGAAAAAACCTCCTAAAGAGGGAAAAAAGTGCCCCGACGGTCCTAGAGTGTTCACACACATCACTACCTAAATATATCAACATAGATAACTTTACTATAGCTATAATTTTGTTTGGGTCAGGTGCCATACCTTTGGAGGATACTACGTGTCCCAGGAGGGTACCTTCAGTTACCAGAAAATGGCATTTATTTGGGTTCAATTTCAACTTTGTTTCTCCGCACATCTTAAAAACTTGTTGTAATTGAATCATATGCTTTTCTAAACAATCCAATGGAGTCTTTGCAAAAGTACTTGAAAAGGATGAAAAATAATCCATGAAAATTCTGAGAGATTCTAGCAGCAATGGTCCAAAAATGAGATTAACTGTTCGATTGAACGTAACTAGGGCATTTCTTAGTCCAAATGGCATCTTTAGATATACATAAGTTCCCCAAGGTGTAATGAATGCAGTCTTCTCTCGATCCTCAAGGTGGATGGATATTTGATTATATCCATTGAATCCATCCATGAAGTTGTAAAGTGTATGCCCAACTACTTCTTCTATGACCTGTTCAACAAATGTCATAGGAAATCCATCTGGGATGCTGACTTTGTTCAATGCTCTAAAGTACACACAAATTCTGATCTTGTTAGTGTTTTTCTTTGGAACAATTACCATAGGAGATAGCCATTCTGAATGCTCTATAGAAATGATAATTCCTGCATCTTCCATTTTCTGAATTTCCAAATAAACAGCTTTAGCATATTTAGGATTCAACCTATAAATCGTACCTCTCATTGGTTTTCCTCCTTTAATGAGAGGGATTTTGTGCTCTCCATAACTAGTTGGTAATCCTTCTAAATCCTTATAGTGCCAAGCAAAGATTTCTGCAAATGACTTCATGAAAGATGTTCCCTTTAAGAGCACCTCCGGATGATTCCCTATCCATGTGGCTAGTAAAATGGGATGCAGCTGATCCTCATTTCCCAACTGAAACTCTTTCACTAGATGCCTGTTTACAATGCTATCTCTAAGTCCTTGCTGAGTAGCATCCTTAGTTACATTGTCCCACATAGCTTTGGTATCATAAGCAGGAACATCTTGGATGTCTAGTTGCACTTCTTCCTCTTGAATCCATCCTCGAGGGATCTCATGAAGTGGTTATGAGTCCTCTTCTATATTCTTATTCTTACCTTTTAACTCTGAACCTTCCTTTTGGTTGCAATACACAGAAATAGCTTCCTATATATGGTTGTATAAAGGAGACTTCTTTCCCCTTCTGTGGTCTATTGCTGGCTCTCCCAAGCCAGCTACTTGAATTTTTTCCTCTTTTTCTAAGTACCCTTATTCTCTGTCTGAGTTAGATGGAAAAATTCCAAAATAAGGAAAAGAATTCCCTGCCTCTAACCATGCTAGCATATTGTCTTCATCATATAGATCCACTTCCTTACCTTCATGATTGGCTACATAGTCCATATCTATGTGTATACCAACCGATTGCATCATGTTGGTATATCCTTGTTGATCGGGACCTTCTTCTAACAATAATTGTCTTAATTCAGCACCTTCCTGTTGGACCCACATGGTATCTTTGCCCCAATCATGTATTACACTAGCATGACATAGCCAGGGTCTTCCAATTAATAGAGGAAACCCTCCCTACACATTTGGTAGTCTTATAACTACAAAGTCCAAGACAAATGTGTTACCTTGTACTTCCATCCGAATGTTAGGGACTACTCCCATATGTCTGACTGTACTGTGAAGTTGGCAGGTCTTGAAGGATGTAGTCCAATCTTTCTCATGGTATGTTCAGGCATCAAGTTAATGCTAGAACCACCATCCACAATAACTCCTTGAAACTCATGACCTTTGATAGAGACTGTTAGCCGAGGGCTCTTGTAATCTGTGAGGGGTGCTTCCCCTGCAATTTTCTCTTTATGCATAACAGCAGTTTGCCACTAAACTTGCTGTGGAAGCCTCATCAATTATCTATAAGAGTTCTGACCTGAATTTCCCATCCATCTTTATTAAGTCAAAAATACTAACCTCCTTTTTCATGGACTTGAGTAGGTGTGAAGCTTCTGATTCCTTGAGAGCATGGGCTCCGATGGGCTTAACAACCTCCTCATGAGATCTTCTGAATGCATGTCCAATGGCATCACTGGTACCTATGAGGTTTTCTTTTTGCCTTGTATCTGCACATGTGGTGGTTTTTTCTTCAGATGTCTCTTTGTCTTTGTTCAATCCATTAATTCTTGATTCTAGACCTATATCTACTTGAGCCTTTGCTTTGCTCCTTGTCTGCACTAAAAGATTCAATTTCTTCTAACTGCACCACCTTCGTAGATGGAGATGGCACCTTGACTTGATATATTATTTCTTCTTTGCACATAGAAATCATTTGAATGTGGGGCCCAGATGAAGATGCTTGGTTCTTAGGACAACAATTAGTATAGTGGTCTCTAGCCTCTAGGCAGTTCCTGCAAGGAGGGGTATTTTCTGGTAGAGTGCATCTACTTTGGTAGTGCCCACGTTCTCCACATATGAAACAAATAATTGGCCTCCTAGGCCCATTTCCAAAGTTATTCCTCTGTCTAGGGTTGTAATTGTTACCTTGATTAGGTGTAGCTGCCATCACATTTGTTGGTGGCAGGGGTCCTCCTTGTGTCTAGTATGTTATTGCAGGCATTCCTCTTGATTGACATTCCTAGGCCTCATGACTAGCTTTCCTGCATAGTTGGCAAGTTACACTTAACAGAGGACATTGAATTACTATATGACCTTTCTTGCTGCACATGGTACACCATAGTCCACTCTTAATGCCACCCCTTTGAGTTCCTACAACTCCTATCGCAACTGAGCCAATTCCTCTGCTTGGGATTCCTCCTCCTTTTGGAGCTTCAATGCCTCAATCTCCCTCCTCAACTGAGTAGCACCATTCTCCTCCTCTTTGTGGGGCTTATTCCTTTTTAAGCCCTCTAGCTACTTCCTTAGCTGGATTACTAGATCTTCCATTTCTGTAGAGTAGGGTAGTTGAGAAGAAATTGATCCATATTGTTGTCTTATCTGTTCTAGTCATGTAGTTGTGTTGATGAACTCCTCTATGGAGGCTGTTGGCAACACTAATTCCTTTATTTTACATTGTGTGGTTATTGGAAGTGGCTTAGTTAACCATTTCTTAATAAAGAAATCATGTGGAGGATTTGGCAACTTAGCCATTAATGCCTTGGCCCTAGTTACAAACTCTGGAAACTTCTCACCTCGACCGAGTCTCAATTTTTCTAACTCCTCAATGATGATCTCTGTAGTATTTCCATGCTAGAATTGATTTTTGAATGCATCTTTTATTAAGTCCCAAGTGGTGAAATGGTTCTTAGCAAACTGGCTGAACCATTTATCCGCTAACCCTTCTAATGTGGCAGGGAAGAGTATTAAAAATGCATCCTCTCTTCCCATTAAGCCTCTAGTTTTGCATAGTGCTTAAAACCTTCTAATATGCTCGTCCAGATCTTCCTGAGCTAAGCCTTTGAAAGAAGGAAATTTTATATTTAACCTTGATAGTAGGGTTTCCAAGTCTACCTAACTTGCCATGCTCTTTACTAATGAGGTTGACGAAAGTGGACTGGAGGATCTTCTAACAACCTTCCTTCTTGTAGCTTTGTAGGTGACCCTCAATGTTTGGGACCGGGTTGCAGTCATGAGCTGTTCATAGCCCTCTTAGTATGAGATAATTGATAAGAATATTTACCTCTTAGTCCACTGAAGTAGTACTATCGGCACTTAAGCTCTTCTACCCTTTGCACTTGGCTTCTCCTATGCTCAAATCTCCTTGGAGTCCCAGTAGGCGTGTCAAATTATGTTGGGCGATTCTTGGACAAGAAGGGATTTGAGTGTTTGTAGGAGAAAAGGGAAAGACAAGAAGAAAGATACACACTGGAAGCCTCTATCGATTGATTATAAGAAGACAAATACAATGGTGATGCACACTACAATCCAATGCTTCTGTGCAAAATCCCACATAGTGATCAATCACAAAATACCAAATACCCAAGGGTCTTGTTGCTGCCGACCTTCTCTGCACCAGACCTCCACCTTCTCCAAGCATGCGCTTGTGCACACCTTGCACCAAGCTACAAATAAGGGGGAGGGTTGGATACCTTCTGTCGGCACGCTTTCACAACTTCAATGGGACCTTGGGATCCTTGGGGTGACTAGCTTAGCCCTTCTTTGCACACTTCTTAGTCACTCTTCATGCACACCTTGCACTTCACTTCTCTACTCTGCGTCGCACACTGTGTGTCTCTTGCACTTCTCTCTCTTGCCTAGCTTAGACTATGCTCACGTTGCTTAGTCTTCAAGAATAGTCATTGCCTTGATTTGACTGTCGATTCACATACGTTCCTAACTGCAAGAGTATCTTGGTGCTCAGTTTGATGTCCCAAGATTGGCTCCCAAAAGTGGGCAGCCAACAAATCCCTGTTTTGTCTTGTAGTGACTTTAGACTAAAACAAAAAATTTAATTGGGGGCCATACTTTCATTTCTGCATACAATGCCACTTCACATACCTTCACATTTTGCCTTTTAATTCTTCACTTGTGCACTTAAGAGAGGGTTCAACTGAACCTTCCAAAACACTTTAAAAACACTTTGAACCTTAGAGAAATTAGAGAAATACCTTCGCAACCTGCAACCAACTTTCTGCAATTTTACCCTTTGTGAACCAATTCATTGTGCACTACGTGTGCACTTCGACACTTGAACTTTGAATGCTTTGACTTTGCCCATGTTGACTTTGACCTTGATCTTGTTGACTTTGATCGCTTTGGTTTTGACCCTTTTGACTTTGATTGTGGTTGAATTTGACCAAACATGACTTTTATGGGCTCAACAAATTGTGATTGTAAGCAATGTGGAAAGGCTAAAGAAGTGGATGTCTTAGCGGTTACAAGGTCTAAAAATAAAGGTCCCATTGATTGGTAGGAACAAAGACATATCAGAGATCAAGTTCAGAAATGGATCCAATAGGATAAAAAAATAGGTGCAATTTGCAAGTTCATCTCAGGAAGAGAATGATGTAGTTTTTGTACAAAAAGTGAAGAAGGAGGATAAAACTCAGTCCAACCAAGATCTAGACAATGATTGGTTTGAGGTAAACATTAACTCTCCTTTCCTATTGTCCTTAGATCAGTTATTATCTTTGTTACCAGATTTTAGAGAGAAGTTATTGAAGAAGCTTGTTGGACAACAATCAGAGCCACCAACTAGGTAGATACCATCAACATCTGCTAATAATATTGATCCGATCGATGTAGATTTTGTTGTGCCAGTAATTCAGGTAGAGCATAATCAAAGGCGATTTGATGAAGTGTTGCTTGATTGTGGTTCAGGAGTGAATATACTACCTAAGCATATTTTTAAAGAAATGGGAAAAGGGGCATTCTTAAGTAGCAACAAATCATAATTTCAGGGATGTCATTCATGGTAAACTTTGTGGTGATTAGAATTTCTGAGTCTACAAATATGTATGAAATGTTGTTAGGAAGACCTTGGTTCAGGTTGGCTAAGGTTAAACAGGACTAGGGATTGAATGTGGTGATGATTACTAAAGGTAGAAAGCAGGTGACAATTCCCATGAAAGGTAGAAGAAACATGTCGGTACACGAAAAACCATTGATGGCTCAAACTATTAGTTTGGCTGATGAGATAGAAGATGATGAGGATGAAGAATTTCTAAAAGCAAACCCAACCGTGGTACCAATTTTAGAAGTAGATGTGGAAGGTGTGTTAGCAAAGGATGATGAAGTAGTGAAGAATTCAAGTGGAGATGCATTGGAAGGTGAACAAGTGCGACGGATGTTTGAGCAAAGTCTGGAAATTCCTATGCATCAAAAACTAGAGCAGCAAGAGAAAGAGGTAATTAATTTGGCAGAAAAGATTTATGAATAGAAATATGCAAGTTTTGGTAGAGCAAAAGAGGATGAAGTTCAAGAAATTAACTTGGGGACAGAGACTGAACCAAAGATGGTGAGAGTAAGTAAAGAACTCGAGGGTCAGTTCATAGAATACCTATTTTTCTTATTAAAGGAATATATGGATGTTTTTGCTTGGGATTACTCATAGGTGAAGGGTATAGACCCTGATCTACATCAACATTGCATATTTTTTTAAAGAAAGATGCAGTTCCGGTTGTGCAGCAAAGCTATTGGATGAATCCTAATTTTGCTAAGTAGGTTAAAGAGGAAATTGATAAATTTTTGGCGGTTGGATTCATCAAACGAATTAATCAGATTACATGGTTGTCTCCTATTATATTGATCCCTAAAAAGAATGGAAATCTGAGAATTTGTGTTGATTATAGAAAGTTAAATGAAACAACAATTACGGATCCCTTCCCTATGCCATTTTGTGATGCTATATTGAATGTAGTAGCTGGGCACGAGATGTATAATTTTTTGGATGGATTCTCAGGTTAGAATCAAATTCATGTGGCTGAGGAAGATCATCACAAAATTTCATTCATTAAAGAATTTGGGGCTTATGTATTTCCAGTCATGAGTTTTCGATTGAAGAATGGACCGCCCTCGTTCAATTATGTGGCACAGAAAGTGTTTGAACCTTATTTGCAGGATTTCATGCAAGTCTTTGTGGATGATTTTTCAGTGTTTGGAAAAAAGGTACAACACTTAATTTGACAGATGCAAGAAATTCAGGATGGTGCTCACTCCATTTAAGAGTGTCATTGCAATAGAGAGTGGTATTTTATTGGGAGATGTCATTTCTAAAAAAGGAATGGCTATTGATGTGAAAAATATTGAAGCCATTAGGGCAGCCAAAGCGCCCACAAATGTCAAGGAAGTAATGAGGTTCATTGGTCATATTAAGTGGCATGCTAGGTATTTAAGGTACTTGGCCAATATTTCTTTACCACTCACACATTTGAAAAAAAAGGATGTCCCATTTGTATGGGCTGAAGCTCAAGAAAAAGCATGTAAGTAACAAGTGTCCCACTAAAGCACTATAGTCTATCACTCCATATGAGGCTTGGCATGGTCACAATCCATCTTTTGCTCATCTCTGTGTTTTTGGATGTCTGGCATATGCATTAATGCCTGAACAACATTGCAAAAAGTTGGATGATAAGAGAGTGAAATGTATTTTTATTGGGTACAATTCAGAAAGCAAAGTCTATCGTCTGTATCATCCACATACTAAACACATTTTTGTTAGCCGTGATGTTGTTTTTGTGGAAGATGTTGTTCAAGCTTTACTTTCATGTACGAAAGAGACATTTGTTAGCTCCGAAGACATGTATGATGCTTTGCTGCCTCTTCTTAGAGGTGGATTGTCTAGTGATGGTCCTAATAAGGCAACTTCTCAGCCTTTACATGTCTCATGTGATGATGTAGATCATTCCATTTCTGATGCAAGTTTACATGATGCACTTATTGATGAGAGAGCTGATATCAAGGAGGCAAAAACTATGCCAAAATGGCTTTTGCAGACTTTGCATGATAGCAAATTAGATGCACCTCTATCATACCATACTCGTTCAGGCTCTCACAATGCCTCTTTTGCATCAGATTGGTATGCTATGGTTGCCTTTAGTCTCTATGAAACACATTAATACATTAATAAATTAACACTCCAACAATGCATTGTTCAACATATTCCATAAGTTATAACATGCCCCTCAGTTGAAAAAGCAACTACCCTCAGTTGATAAAGTAAAATAAACATGGATGACCAGTCACATGTTCCATCATTGAATGAAAATAAGCATGTTCCATGTAAAAAAAAAAACATGCATGGAAATGTTCATGGAGGAATTACATTAATGTGTTTGTGTATGATATGCAAAAATTAAATGGTCATAATGAGGTGTTAATTGTGTTTTATGTATCCATTGACATTCTTCAATAGAGTGATTTTTGCACTTAATTAAATATCGATGGTATTGAGTACCTACGCATGTAGTAGTGAGATCATGATCAATTATTTTCTCAGGAACCAAGATTTCAGATTGTTCTTCAATCAAAGGAGGGTCATGAAGAAGTGGAGTGATTGGTAAAGTTCCTTTAAATGGTTTAAGTAAACTAATATGAAAAGTTTTATGTATATTCCAATGAGATGGTATATCTAATCTAAATGAATTATCATTAATTTTTTCTAGAATGCCAAATGATCCATAATAGCATGGTGCAATTTTAACTTTAGGATGTTGAAGTAATCGTTTTGTATTGATATTACGTGTGTATTTCTCTTGAGTTTTCCTAATGTGCTCATGAACACCGTGACGTATAGAAATGTGATCTTCAGCAATAGAATCAGCCATCAGAATGTGGGTTTGGGTGAGTGACATGGGAGTGGGAAGCTTTTTACCATAAACAATTTCAAAAGGTGGACGACCAGTAGTGGTGTTATTGTAAGCAAACTGAATCAATGTCAACTTTTCATCCCAGTTGGTGGGACTATCTAATGAATAACAACACAATAAATCAAGAATAGTACTATTTATAGCCTCACTTTGTCCATTACTTTCAGGATGAAATGCAGAGCTAAAATCTATTTTAGAAGGAAAATGTTGAAATAAGGCAACCCAAAAATGATTACAAAATCTAACATCATGATTAGATAACATTACTTTAGGAAATCCATGATGTGGGAAAATGCATTTAATAAATAATTTTGCAGCTTGAGGTGTAGACAAAGTTTTTCTACATGGAATGAAATATGCATATTTACTAAACCTATCAACTATTGTCCAAATCATATCATTATGTGATGATGTGATGGGAAGACCTATGATAAAATTCATAGAAAATTATTCCCATGGTTTGTTCGGAATGGGGAGTGGCATTAATAATCCAAATGGTTTATCATGATGACGTTTTACACACTGACATACAATGCATTGAGAAACATAATGTGCAATATCTATTTCCATGTGTGACCAAAAGAAGAACTCTTTGCAGGCAGAAATGGTGCTTTGTATGCCTCTATGACCCATGTTAGATGGTTCATGCATTTCCTTGATTAAAAAATCTTTAAAAGCTTGAGTTATACATAATCTATGCTGAAAATAAAGAAAACCATTATGAAATGTATAATGTTCATCAGATAAAGATGCACTATTGTTGAATTCATGCCATGCATGTGAGAAATACAAATCAGATGCATAAGTGGAAACCATTTCTTGAAAAGAATGTATTTGGATGGCAGAAATATTATGCAAAACAACAGAATGTGAAGGAAATCAGCTAAGAGCATCAGCTACAACATTAGCTTTACCAGGTTGATATTGGATCATAGGTTGGAAATTTTGAATGAATGATGACCATTTAAGATGGCGATCAGAGATTAAGGGCTGATCTAATAAATGCTTAATAACCTGTTGATCGGTTTTGATTAAGACCTCAAAGCCCATAAGATAGTGTTTCCAAATTCGCAAAGCATGCACAACTGCTAACAATTCTTTATCATATGTACTATAATTCTTTTTTGAGGGCTTAAGCTTCCTACTCTCAAATGCAATGGGATGATCATTTTGCATAAAACAACACCTATCCCTGAACCACTTGCATCAATAACAACATGAAAGGGTTGTGAAAAATTAGGTAATTGTAAAACAGGTGCATGTGAAAACATGTTTGAGTTTTTCAAAGGATTGTTGTTGGGTAAGTACCCATGCAAATTTTATTTTCTTTTTCAATATCAAGGTAAGGGGCAATGCTAAATAAGAAGAATTTTGAACAAACTTCCTATAAAAACTAGCCAACCCAAGAAAAGAATGAACATCATTGACTGATTGTGGTGTAGGCCATTCTACTATAACTTTAATCTTTTTTGGATCCACATGCACACCTTCACTTGAAATAATATGTCCTAGATATTCTAGCTTACATTGAAAGAAGTAACTCTTTTCAGGATTAGTGTAAAGTGTGTTCTCTTGTAGTAAATGAAAAATTGTTTTAAGATGCTTCTCATGCTCACTATCATTCTTACTGTAAACAAGTATATCGTCGAAAAATACAATAACGAAAGCTTGGTAATCAAGAAAAATGTTGTTCATCATTTGTGCAATGGGCATTACCATAAATTCATAATGGCCTGTTTGAGTTCTAAATGCAGTCTTAAAAATATCACTTTGTGTCATACGAATCTAATGGTATCCTGATTTTAGATCAATTTTACTAAAGACACGAGCTCCTTGTAATTTATCTAAAAGACCATCTATTCAAGGAATAGGGTATCTATCCTTTATTGTGATCTTGTTAAGGGCTCTATAATCAATGCACATTCGATAAGTTTTATTCTTCTTCCCTACTAAAAGAACTGGTGCTCCAAATGGGGAAGAACTAGGCCTTATAAGCCCTTTCTATAGTAGGTCTTTTACTTGGTTTTCTGTTTCCTTTTGCTGTAGTGGGCCATGTCTATAAGGTGCTTTATAAGGAGGAGAACTACCAAGGACTAACTCTATGATATGGTCAAAGGATCCTCGAGATGGTGGTAGTTTAGAGGGATACTCAAACATAAAACAACCCTTATAAGTAGTCATGAAAGGTCTATGTGCATCAGGAAGTGTATGAGTATAATCATTAATGAAATTGACAAAGACAATGCATGAATTGAATCCTTTCCTAAATGAACATTTTACTTGAGTATGACTAATCAATGGAAATGGATGGAAATCATGCCGTGCAGGCAAAGTAATAATTTGACCTTTAAATTCAAAGTTAAAGGTATGTGTATGGTAGTCAATGCGTGGGTTATAATGATGAAGAAAAGGCATACCTAGTATAACATCATAAGATTGCAAAGGTACAATTAAAAATGTTTGTGAATCAACATATGGGCCTATGCTAATCGTAACATCTTGCACTTCTCGTGTTACATTATAATGATTACCTTGAAATGCAGCTTTTACTTTATACAAAGAAGGAAACATTTTAAATTTAAGTTCTTGTACTAATAAATGTGAAATGAAGTCATGTGAACTACCATCGTCATGTAAAATTTTAAGGAGTTTTTTGTTTATATTACCTTGCATGCAAAGTAGAGAATGAAGAGAGATATCATTACCCAAGGTACTTAAGTCCTTATCCAATGATTCCTCTATCCAAAAGGAGGAATTTCTTCATTATGAGCCTCCATGTTATGTAATTGAGTTGTAGCTGGTTTCATATTAAGAGGTCACAGTTGGCACTTCAGTTTTGTATCTCCAGGTTTACCACAATTCTAGCAAGTGATTCGTGGTCCCTTCTATTGGGCATCCATCGCTGAAGTTTGTAGGGTAGGTGGTTTGGTAGGTTGGAGAGATGAAGCAATAGGTGTAGCTGAGTAATTAGATTGTCGTGGATGAGGAAAACTAGGGTAAGATGGGGCATTAAAATTACATTTCATGGGAAGATTTGGTTTAATAAAAAGTGGTCATTGACATGGTTGTTTTCCTTCTCTGCATCATAGGCAAAAGATATAGCCTCGTGGATGGTTGGAGGTCATAGGGTGTGAAGCTTAGCTTGGATTCCCACCTCCAAAGTGTCTTCGTATTTCTGCTGCAAGCTATCCTCGGGTACCTTCAAGCATTCGAACCAATAGTAAATTTTTCCAAAACTGCTCTATGTAGGTAGTAACCATATCTCCCTCCTTCCATGTAAGGGTCGTCCATGCATGTCGAACATGTAAATGGTATTGAGGAGGAAGAAAAGAATCCTTCACTTTATCTTGGAAAGCCTTCCACGTTGTTGGACACTTTGTATTGTGACGCAAGACATTCCACTAGAGTTGATCTTTTCCTACTAAATAGTTAATGTCATCCGTATAAAAATCATCAAACTGTGAAAACCATGAAAGGATTAAAGGGCCATTCTTATGGCCATCAAACCGTAAAAATTTAACGGAAATGTTGGAATGTGTGCCATCCGATTGGGCAGAGACAATAGCTTTGAACACCCTCGTAAGGTTTTCTTCATCAGTTTGCATCTTTTCGAGTATTTAACCGTGTTGTCGGATCTCGTTCTGAGCACCTCGTAGTTCATGTCATAAGAGCTCAAGTTGTTGCTGTGTTACCTCAGGTAGAGGTGACTCGCCGAAATCCTCCATGTTGTTGATAGGGTCCATGAGGATGTAGAGACAAAACCCTCTTGCTAGATATGTAAAATTTTTTTTTGAGTTTGTTTGAGTTAAAATGTAAAAGGAATGGTTGTTCTTGGGAATTGAAAAAGTAAGAAAGAGATAAGATGCCAAAGTAATGCCTTAGTTATGCCTTAAGTTATGCCTTAAGTTATGCCTAAGTTCTATGCCAAAGGAGTAAACATAAGTGTAAATATAGGTTCTGGTTCTGGAACTAGAACGAAAACGGAAATGAAATCAAAACCGGATGCGGAAGCGAAAGCAGAATTGGAATAAAAAACGAAAACAAAAACGGAACTGGAAATCGAAATCGGAATTGGAATCGGATTGCGAGTAGAGAACAGTGAAACAGAGATCGATTTGCCAAAAGGAACAGAAACATATCCCTCTGTAGTGACAGGTGCAAGGCTCTGATACCACTATTATCAAGATCTTGGTCACATGCACACAGAGGTTATGAATGCAAAAAACACACAAAAAAATAGAGATGCGAAGAAACGAGACTAAACGCAGTATTGGGTGCAATCTCCCCCCATGCACTCTGTTTCGATAGTCCATAGCGTGCATGTATTTATAGGAATTTTTTATTACATCAAAAAGAGTGGTTACATGAGACAGGCTTCAAAAAGCGTGTGAAATTAAAAGTTGGTGCCTTTTGTAGAAAGCCTTTGCTTTTAATATCAAAAATTGCAATCTACAATGACCCTTATTCTAACCACTACTTTTCTAACTTTTTCTAACAATAGAACCTTCTATGCCGGTTTGTTTACAAACTAAATTATAAATCAGATTTATTGATGCCTGCCCTAAAGTCAGATTATTGATGTCCGCCCTTTAACGCTTTCACGCCCTCACGAACCTTCAAATGCTATATCCAAAACACCAAAACACATTAATGCATGAATAAATTAACACTCCAACAATGCAATATCATGAACTAAAAATCTTTATGGAGCTATTTTCTTTGCAGATGATGTAGAGAAAGAGTTTCAATCTATTACCACGTCAATTTTTTTTTGCAACAATTGCATAAATAACGACCTTTTGTCAAGCGTATATTTCCTTTGAAGCATAATTTTAATACATCCTCTTATACTAGTTTTCCATGGGCTCCTCATTCTAACTTTTCAACAACACCCATAGCCTTGCCCCTCCAACCTAGCAAACCATTATCCTTCAAACTTCAATGGTGGATGCTCAAAAGAAGAGACCACATATCACAAGTTGGAATTGTGGTAAATCTGTTAGACCAAATCAAAGTGTAGATTGTGACATCTTTATATGAAACCTATCGTAGCCTAAATTCACAACATGGAGGCAATTTACCAACAAGCTCATCGGGTTTGGATGAAGGAAGTATTGGAAAAGGATTTAAGTACCTTGGGTAATCAAATTTATATTCATTATTTAATTTGCATGCATGATAATATCAATGATAGGACTGTTAATATCTTATGTGATGATGGTAGTTCTCATGATATTATCTCACATACTTTAGTCCAGGAACTCAAATTAAAGCCTTTTCCTTCCCTATACAAAGTTAAGGATGCATTTCAAGGAAGTTGATATAATGTAACAAGTGAAGTGCATGATGTTAAGATTTTATTAGTTTCATATGTAGATACACAAACATTTTCAATTGCCCCTCTGCAATTCTACAATGTTATACTTGGTATGCCTTTCATTCACCACTTTAACCCGTGTATTGACTATCATACACATATATTTAATTTTCAATCTAAAGTTCAACTCATTTCTTTGTCTACAAGGCATGAATTCCAACCATCTCCATTAAGTAGTCATACTCAAGTAAAACATTCTATATGCAAAAAATATGTGTTTTTGTATGCATATGTGTGTATGTATGTATATGTGTGTATGTACATATGTATATGTGTGTATGTACATATGTATATGTGTTTCTGTGTGAGTGTATGTAGCTCAGTGATGAGTAGCACCTCCTTTAATGTCAATCCGGGAAGACGTGAGGATGGTATGGTGACCTCGAGCAAGTGAAGGCACAAGTGCGTGAGTGAGAAGCACACTAACATGCACACACATACACACACACGCGCATACACAGTAAGACAAAGAGAGAGAAGCAATGGAGTTCTTTTAGATTCCTTCAAAAGTGCTCATACAAAATTAATTCTATTACAAGCTAACTCCAAAAATGAGCTCTCTAGCTCTATTTATAGTTTTTGTCTAGGTTTTGGCCCTGTCCAGACCTAGTGTCTGGCCTAGTTAAAAATTAGGTTCTCTGGCCTATTTGGAGGTTCAAACGGAGTCTAAAAAATGTGAAAATTAATAGGTAGCTGCTTCTAAAGCTCCTCAAGCTCAAGGACTCCTTGGCTTGTACAAAATGGAGCTACAAAAATATGAAATGGTATTTACAATGATTGTTAGTGATGAGAATCACTGTTATAAAGATGTTAATTTGGAAAAATTTGAAGGGCCTATCTGCCAAGTCTGCATCGACTGCTTTGTCTACTTAATCCTTCGCTTTGCTCTGACTCTCTCCGCTGGCTTCCTTGTCTTGTTAGTCCGTGGGTTCCCTGACTGCTATCAACACCCCCCCCCCCTCTCTTGCGTCTGTCGTCCCTGACAGACCCTTGTTGCTGGGAGTGCTGTAGGTAATATTCCACAACATGAGTGGCAAGCTGATGTTCTTGGATGCGTAGTCCTCTAGCCAAATCTGTCACCATGCGATCCCAATCAATTGGCCCTGGAATGTCCGGATGTGGCAAACGTAACTGATCTGCATGGATGGCTTGTTCTACTGCGAATAGATGTAGCAAATGTGTCGGTCTGGGAATGAAAATTTCCGAATGATATTCTCAGAACACTGTAGAGAACATTTTTTCAAATGTCTGCTTGAAGCATGCGGGTAAATACTTTATACGTGCATGAAAGGCAAAGATTATGTTGACCGAGGGAGTCTGGCTCATGTCATAGACTAAGTCCTTATTACCTTGAGAGAATCCGGGGGCAGAGATGTATGGAGCCTATACCTTCCGAAAGGTTTTGAAGACAATTGTCATGAGTTTGAATATTTTCATACACATTTTTGCTGCTATGTCGGGTACACTGTTTAGACGGGTAGACCGGTGTCGAATTGTTGATATCATGTAGGTGATTGTTGGGGTCCCTCGAGGTGGAGCAAAATATGGATAATTGACCCATGGCGAGCATTCTTTATTGTTGCATACCTTGATTGCAAATGCTTGCCATGATCTGCGACGTACTATTGGGCAATAGCATGGATTATACTTGATATACAGTGGCATGGTTGCCCAGGTGCTCATCATCTCAAGGTAATCAGTTAGTAACTGTGCACGCCAATTAGGTTGGAAGATCGAGCCAGCTTCTGCATCTGCTGGTAAGTCCTCCGGCTCAAATTGAGTGGCAAATGTGGGCTCCTTCCCCGTATGCCACTACAACATATCGGGGGTATACCGAGGCTTCTACCAAGGAAAATGAACGGGTGCAATTTTGCCCCGACGTCGGTGTAAGGGTCGGTGTAGGCGTCGAAACCAAAGCGCCGGTAAAAGTCTTGGTATAAGCATCAGTATGCCCCTAGGCAAAATAGTCGGCATAAGCATCGGTATCTTCCTGGGGATACCGACGCTTATACCGACGACCATATCTGCAAAATTTTTTTTGGTAGAGTATGTTGTCTCTTGCTATAGCAACATTCCCATGCTGCTGTGTAGCAAAAGACAATACACTCTGCCCTAGAAAAACCCGAGTACATGTGACATGTATGACAGGCAACAAAAACATGATTGTATAAAGCAAAACATACTGCCAAATACAAAAGACATGGGAGAAATAATCATGAACCATGTACAAAGAAATGAGACACATTGACATGATATTTATAAACAACAACCAGAACACATGTATATGTGTGTATGCCTATGTATATACATGTGTATGTGTGTATTTTTGTGTATATATATGTGTATGTGAACATATATATATATATATATATATATATATATATATATATATATATATATATATATATATATATACATGTGTGTGTGTGTGTGTATGTGTGTGTATGCATATGTGTATCTATGTAAAAACCCTAAAACCCTAATCATGAAGACCTAGACCTAAAACATGTATATGTGTATGCATGTGTGTATATAAGTAAAAACCAAAAACCCTAATCTTAAAACCCTAGCCCTAAAACATGCATATGTGTGTATGTATATGTCACATGTGTGTATGTATGTATGCATGTGTGTATATATCTATGTGTGTGTGTATGTATGTATGTATATATGTATGTATGTGTGTGTGTCTTTGTGTGTGTGTATGTGTATGTGTGTGTGTATGTGTATATGTATTATGTGTTTATATGTGTATATGTGTGTATGCATGTGTGTATTCATGTAAAAGCACAAAACCCTAATCCTAAAACCCTAACCCTAAAACATCAAAATGTGTGTATGTACATATGATGTGTGTGTATATGTATGTATGTATGCATGTGTATATGTGTGCATGTGTGTATGTATTATGTGTGTATATGTGTAAACATAAAAAACCCTAATCCTAAAACCCTAACCCTAAAACCCTAACCCTAAAACATGTATATGTGTGTGTGTGTATGTATGCATATGCTTATGCATATGTGTATGAAATATGTATGCATGTGTGTGTATGTATCTCTATGTCTCTCTCTTTCTATCTACCTATATCTCTCTCTTTATCTCTCTCTCTCTCTTTCATCTCTCCCTCTCTTTCATCTCTCTCTCTCTCTCTCTTATTATCTCTCTCTTTCATCTCTCTCTCTCTCTCATTCTCTCTCTCTTTCATCTCTCTCTCTCTCTCTTTCATCTCTCTCTCTCTTTCATCTCTCTCTCTCTCTCTTATTATCTCTCTCTTTCATCTCTCTCTCTCTCTCTCATTCTCTCTCTCTTTCATCTCTCTCTCTCTCTCTCTTTCATCTCTCTCTCTCATTCTCTCTCTCTTTCATCTCTCTCTCTCTCTCCCCCCTCTCTCTCTCTTATTCTCTCTCTCTTTCATCTCTCTCTCTCTCTCTCTCTATCTCTCTCTCTCTCTCTATCTCTCTCTTATTCTCTCTCTCTCTTATTCTCTCTCTCTTTCATATCTCTCTCTCTCTTTCATATCTCTCTCTCTCTATTTATAAAAAAAGAACAAAACAAGCACTTACATCGATGTTATTCTTTTGATCGTTCTTGTCAAAGCCCAATTGACGTTCTGTCTTGTTGAATTCCAAAGAATCGATGCCAAAAACCTCCTGCAAAACAAAAGAAAAAAGAAATTAAACAATAGAAGACATAGAGAAAGAGAGACAGTGAAAGAGTACACACATCATTTACCAAGATGTGAGAGAGAGAGAGATGTGTGTGTAGGGAGAGAGAGAGAGAGAGAGAGAGAGAGAGAGAGAGAGAGAGAGAGAGAAAGAGATATGTGTGTAGGGGGAGAGAGAGACAAAGAGATGTATGTATGCATGTGTATATGTGTGCATGTGTATGCATTATGTGTGTATATGTGAAAAAGTCAAAAACCATAATCCTAAAACCCTAACCCTAAAACATGTATATGTGCGTATGTATATGTGGTGTGTGTGTATGTGTATGTTCATGTATGCATGTGTGTGTAAACATATGTGAATGTGTATATATATGTGCATGTGTATGTAATATGCATGTGTGTATGTATGTATGTGTGTGCGTACATGCATATGTGTGTGTATGTATGTATGCATATGCATGTGTGTATGCACATATGTGCGTGTATACATATGTGAGTGTGTATTTATATGTGTGAGTGTATGTATGTGTGTGTGTATGTATGTATGTGTGTGTGTGTATTTATATGTGTGTATGTATGTATGTGTGTGTACAATCAAATATGGGTGTATGTATCTCTCTCTTTCTTTCATCTCTCTCTCTATCTCACTCTATATCAATTGAAAACAAAACAATCACTTACGTCGATGTAATTGTTTGGAGCATTGTTGTCAAAGTCCACTTAATGTTTTCCTTCGTCAAATTCCAAAGAACTGATGCCAAAAATCTCTTGCAAAACAAAAGAAAAGAGAAATTCAAAAACCCTAATCCTAAACCCTAACCCTAAAAACATGTATATGTGATGTGTGTGTATGTGTATGTGCATGTATGCATGCATTTGTATACATATGTGAGTGCGTATACATATGTGAGTGTGTATATATATGTGTGTGTGTATGTAATATGCATGTGTATATGTATGTATGTGTATGTGTACATGCATATGTGTGTGTATGTATGTATGCATATGCATGTGTGTATGCACATATGTGTGTGTATACATATGTGAGTGTGTATGTAATATGCATGTGTTTATGTATGTATGTGTGTGTGTACATGCAAATATGTGTGTATGTATGTATGCATATGCATGTGGGTATGTATACATGTGTGTGTACATGTGTGTATGTATGTGTGTATACATGTATGTATGTATGTGAGTATGAGAATGAATATGTGTGTGTATGTATATGCATGTGTGTATGTAATATGCATGTTTGTATGTAATATGCATGTATGTATGTATATGTGTGTATGCATGTGAGTATGTAATATGTATGTATATATATATGCATGTGTGTATGTAATATGTATGTGAGTGTGTATGTAATATGTATGTGTGTATGTAGTATGTATGTGAGTATGTGTATGCATATGTGTGTGTATGTATGTATGCATCTGTCTCTCTATCTCATTCTCTTTCTATTTCATCTCTCTCTCTCTCTTTCATCTCTCTCTCTTTCACTCTCTCTCTATCTTTCTCTTTCATCTCTCTCTCTTTCTCTCTCTCTCTCTCTCTTTATGTTTCTCTAGATCTCTCTCTTTCTTTCATCTCTCTCTCTCTCTATCTCACTCTATATCAATCGAAAACAAAACAATCACTTACATCGATGTAATTGTTTGGAGCGTTGTCCTCAAGGTCCACTTAATGTTGCCCTTCATCAAATTCCAAAGATTTGATGCCAAAAAGCTCCTGCAAAACGAAAGAGAAGAGAAATTAGAAAAGGGAAAACACAAAGAAAGAGAAAGGGTGCTACAGTATGTGCAATTCTTACAAAAATTTCAGATCTGCAAAAACAGAGATGTAGCGAAGAGAGAGAGAGAGAGGGACAGAGAGAGAGATGTGTGTACACAATAGGCGCAGAATGTAGTTCGCGTGCGCAAACTCGACAGTAGAAAACTTTGGTTCAAAATGCAAGCAAATGTCGAATTTTTGCTCTTGGGCCCGGTTAAAACGTTGCCTCGGTATAAGCCTCGGTATCAGCATCGGTATAAGCGTCGGTAATTCATAGTAAAGTACCGACGCCTATATCGGCGCTCATACCGACGCCTGTATACCGACGATTAAATGACCGTCTGTATTGCATCCGTGGTTTTTCAACCATTTTCAACGGTCATACCGACGTCGAGGCGTGACCGTCGGTATGGGCAACGTCAGTATGCCCCTGATATGTTGTAGTGTGCCTTTTAACTTCTGCGTTATAATCATGTAACAAGACATAGTAGGCATGTATTGCGACTCGGATGTTGTGATTAATCGTTGGTGGGATAGGTGCTGAAAGTAAGAAGATCGAAGGACAGTTTCTTCCAGATTTGTGAGGGATTGAATTTGCACGGCAACACGATCATCATGTCTGTTTCCCACTTTCTTGACCTGTTTGACCCAATCTGGGACTCCAATTTCTAAAGTGTCTTGTCCTTCTTTTGTAACTCGGCCACCAGGTGTGGGCAAGGGTTCATATGGTTCTTCATAGCTGTCATCCACTGGGATTTCCACTACTATGTCAGGTTCTGGTTCTTCAGCTGGGGAGGGTGGTCTTTCATATGGTAATAGGCGTGCTTGGAGATCTGCCAGCTGCTTCCAGAGGGTGTCTACTTCTTCTGTAGAGTGTTGCAAGATTACTGTCTCCTATTGAGCTGTGGGTGCACTAGCTATCTACTTCTTTAGGTCAGCACATTCAGCCTCTAACTTTTCATATGATTCCAAAAAATTTGCATGCTCCTTGAGTAATATGCGAATATCTTCTGATGGGACCGCTCTATACTTGGTAGGGCTAATGGCTGCTCCTGCGGTTCCTTCCATAGCTGCTTCAAAATTGTCTTGGTTTTGTTGCTGAAGTCACTTGTTCTCTTCCAATGCTGCTGCCATATGCTTCCTTAATAGTCCAAGATTGCGTCTGAGTGTAGCATTAGAGATCATTTGCACCTGGAGCACAGTTTCTAGTTCCTTGACTGCTTTATCATCCACTGTCGATATCTTTGATTCCAATTCTGAGTGAGCTTGCTGTAAAGTGGTATGTTCGGTTAGGAGCGTTTGGTAATCAGCTTCTAGGGTGTTGACTCTAGCCTGTAAGTGCCGAGATTCTGCCTGGAGGGCAGCAGTGCGTTCTTCCAATTGATGGTATTCTTGTTGTAGTTGATGTGCACACTAAAGTAATGTATTAAACGTGCTATTTACATTATGAGATGCAAGGGGGAAAGTTTGGAATGCAAGGGAAGTGGGAATGGGAAGGGAGGTAGTGAATGTTGTGTCAGCCAATGACATGGTGAGTGGTGAGGTGGGGGGTAGGGGATTGGGAGATTGTGGCATTGTGGGGAGAGGTGCTGTGGTTGGTGAAATGTCCATTGGGTCAGACAAGGTGGTGTGTACAGGGGCTACCATGTAGGTTGGTATGGTAGGTGAAGTGAGTGTGGTGTGTGTGTAGATTGGTGTCATTGCGAACAATTGGGGAATGTGCCTCTGAGACATTGGAGTGCGGATGGACTGCTCCATGAAGGATGGGTATGGGGATGGTGCGGTTAGGATGAATGAGGTGTAGGGGGCAGATGGGAAGTGGGGGTCATGGAATGGAGGTACCCGTATTGGGGGATAGGCTGGGAAACACAAGATGCCTTCTGTGGCTGCAGGGTTTCCAACCACACTTGGAATTATGGGATGGCCAATTATGGGTTCGGAGGACAGAAGGGTTGAAGTGTACAAGGGATTGGTGATGGAAGAGAAGAGGGTGTCTTGTGAGGTTGGT
Organism: Ceratopteris richardii; assembly: GCA_020310875.1. Classification (NCBI taxonomy): domain Eukaryota; kingdom Viridiplantae; phylum Streptophyta; class Polypodiopsida; order Polypodiales; family Pteridaceae; genus Ceratopteris; species Ceratopteris richardii. The sequence goes on from CM035442.1 coordinate 135,860,275, forward strand.
TCTCGAAATGGGAAGGATGTGGATGAGTTTGGGTTATACGTGAAGGTCGAGGTGATGACTGCTGTTTCTTCCATGGTGGGAGGTGGTGGTAGAGGTGGAGAAGGTGGTGATAGGGGGTGCTGGGGTGAAATGGGTGATGTCTGAATGAAGGTTTCAGTAGAGAGGTCAATGGTGGTGGTGAGGGTAGTTGTGGTTTCAATGGTTAATTTTGGTTCTGTGATCGGTATCCTGATAGTCTTACCTACTCGTGGTAATGTGTCGACTCTGCGTTTGTCATACCTCACGGACTGGCGGACTGCAGTGTGGACAGCCTCCAGAACTCCTAAAGATTCTGACACTAATTTGAGGGTGTCAATAAAATGTTGATCCACTCCATCGTCTCCTAGCATTTCTTGCATCAAGGCTTGGCCTGACGCAAGAGAGAGTTGATGCCTTTCTTGCACAGCTTTGATTCTATTGTATAACCTTTGTAGCTGAGCTGTGTATGCAGGTGCACCTACAAGTTCTGGCACTTCTTGTTGCTCATCTTGATGCTCTTGATCATAATCCTCCTCATCTTCCTCCTGTTCTTCATCTTCATCGTCCTCTTCATCCACTTCAACTGTGGTAACATGTACTTGGGAGGTTGTCGCCTGCGGTTGAACATTCTCCACTTGTTGTTTCTCTTCTGCCTCCAGCTCTACGTCTTGTAACAATTGTTCGAAGTCTTCATTCGTGAGTTCTTCCAAGGGTGTGCCACCAGGAAATTCAAGATCGGTTGGGACTAGAGGAAATATCAAGTTAGGGCCATCAGTGCTGCGTCTTGGAAGTCGTAGTGTGAATGGTCGAACTCTTTGGGGTGGAGTGGTAACGTCCGACGTTAGGGTGGCTCCACGTGGTTGAGCACAAGGGACATGGATAGTTCCTCTCATCTTCTTCGAAGGGGGTCGAGTGGACGTCTGGCCTCTAAACTGCTCTACTCGATTCCACATCAAGGCCCGTTGAATAGGGATGTCATAAGCCAAACACCTATAAATGATTCTAGTTAGAGCACAACATCCATATAAAACATGCTTCTGCGGCCATCGTTTGTGGGCTAGGTGTATCTGGTCAATTATCCACTGGGGTAAGTTGATGGTAAGGCTCTGTGTCTCTGCCAAATACAAACTAAATCATATCTTTTTGGGTGACATGGTGAATCTGTCTTAGGCAGGAAAAGCAAAGTGTTGCATGCACATGCGAAGGTGTATTGCAATACTAGGCGTCATGGCCACCATGTCCTTGAGCTTGGTGAGGCTTCGATTCTTCATGTAATCACGCACTAGGGTCTCCTTCTCTGTTGGAATATGCATTCCGTGCATATCTAGGGCCTCTCTCACCAAGTTCTTTGATAGCCTAAACCTCTTGAGCTCATTTCCCCTTGTCAGAGATGGAAGCACAAATGAGCTTGCACCTTTTGGGTTCTTGTTCGGAGTCAAGGTGTCGATGAGATAGTAGCATCGCATGAAGTCAGGCTTTGGGAGACGGGCACTGAAGTATGCATCCAATCCTGCCTTCTCCCATACCGGACATAGACCTTCTGCATTTTGTAACTTCTCGAATTCCCTTGTAAAGAAATGGTATTTACCTTGCTTCCCATTGAAGTCCAACTCTGATTCCCATAGGTATGATCCCTCTCCCAAGGGTCCTGCCACTTCACTAAACCAGTGGGAAGCTTTTCCTACGGGCATGGTATGGCCACTGGGAGGGTCCGCTATAGGTATGATTTTGATGGCCTGCAATTCTTTTCGTCTTTCATTTGTCTCATGCAGAATGGGTAAACTGTCTAAGTCCACCACTTGCTGGCTCGTTCCTACTTGAGAGCTTGTTCCCGCAACGTTAGCCATGTTGCGAAAATCGCTGCCGATTCTATGAGAATATATGAATAACTGTTAACATTGCAATGGACACGAAATGACACTGTGTCCACGTTACAACATTAACGTGATGAATTGTGATATAGTTAGTCGGTTAGTTAGTGCTCGCTTGGCTGTGAGTGTGAAGTGTGGTTAGCTGATGCTGAACAGCTATGAGCTAATTGGGGGGTGGGGTGCAGTGTGGATGCAGTTAGTAAGTGGAAGTGGTTGTACAAATAGGTCAGGTGGTTTGTTACAAGGTTTGGGTTACCAATCGTGGTGGATGGCACTCTGTTTTGATTGTTTGGAGACTCTGGAGAGCTTTATAAGAGTGTTTGCTTGGAAATGGGGCTTTTTAGGGACCCATTTACAAGTGATTCTACTCATGCTCATGGGACAATGTGTGTTTGTGTGTATTGAATACAAGTGGGTAGCAGCTGTTCGAGTGAGTGAACTATGTTGAACACGGTGTGGTCTCGGTGTAGCTATTTGAGCCCGCAAACAAGCCTTAGGCACCCAAATTTGTCTTGGTTGTGGGCGAGCCTTCATCGACTTCTTGGGAACCCAGATAGACTTCACTTTCACAGAAGGGTTTTTGAAGGACTTCTTGTTAGTGTCGTGTCCTTGATCACTAATAGGAAGTTGAGCCAGTTGTTGTGTGTAGCTCAAGCGTAAGCACCACCTCCTTTACTTGTCAATCCGCGGAGACGTGAGGACCGGTATGAAGACCACAAGCAAGTGTAGGCACAAGTGCGTGAGTGAAAGCACACAAACATGCACACACATACACACACACGCGCACAAGGTAAGATCAAAGAGAGGAACAATGGAAAGCTCTGATTGCAAAAGAGTTCTCTTACAAAAGCTCTATTCTCTAACCAGCTGTAGAAGGGGAATCAAGCAAAAAAAGAAGAAGAAGAAGATCAAAGTAAAAAACAACTCAATAATGAATAAAACAATGATATTTGAAGACATATCTCTGCAAGAAGCCCCGCAAAGGCGCAACACCCATCTCTGCACAAAGCCCCGCAGGGGCACGCATCAGGCAACAATGCAAAACATCCAGGTCCTGCACGGTGGAAGAAAGCAAACAGGCTCAAAGCAATACAACAGGGTCAGATGTGTGCAACCAGGACAAATCAGAGGACCAAACGTTAGAAAGGGGTTGAGGCCGAAAAGTTCAAGAGGGTGACTAAGAACAGCACATTCCTAGTTACTGGTGGCGTGCGTGGCAACCCAAATCAACAGGCAAGACAAATGCAGCAGGCAGGCTCTAGTGTAGTAGAGCTTGAATCAAGAACAGGCCATCAAAGCTGCATGTCCGTTTAACTACAGACAAAACTGACCAAGGGTAGCGTGCGGAGAAAAGAAGTAATCAGCTGACGAAAAGCTAAAGCCTGTCAAGGGACGACAGAGACGAAGAGGGGGAGAGTGTTGCAGAGCTGAAAAGAGCACAAAGCAGAGAAAAAGACGGGCCCCAAAATTTTTCCGATTTGGACATCATACTTTTGTATCATAATCATTCTTGTAAAATATTTCCCGTTGTAAAGGCACTAGAGGAGTCCTCTAGATGCATACCCGCAGAAGATTAGAGATTTACCCATGTAAAATAGTAGGAAATTAGTCTTTTAGTGAATAAAGTGCCGGTCTCTTGTGTGAAAGGACCATTTCTAGGGCACTAGTATATAAGTCAAATGTGACTCTTTGTAAAGAACTTTTTGCCATCGTGAAGAAGGAGCTCTACAGATTTTCGAGTTTGCCTCTTTCATGCTGATTTTGATCTTCATTTCGCTCTTGTATGTGTGTGTTATGCTTGAAATGCATGTGTAGGACTGTTGTCTACCCCTTCCCCTTGGTTTTGAGCTGCTGTAGTGCGTATGCAAGCTAGGAGGAGTTGTGGCGCGGGTGTTGGTGTCTCCCGTCATTCACTGTTTTTGCCATAACTTGAAGCAGAGTGGTCAGAATTGAGTGAAACCACTTCCAGTAGATGCGCCTCGTCGAGAGCTTCGAAACGAGTACCCTATTGCCTATATTCGGAGTTCTGGGCTGGGAGAAAACCTGAAAATACTAAAAACTGCTGTAAGAGGCTTGCGGCAAACACTTTCAGTATTTTAGTGAGTGTGAGAGGTAGTAGTCTTTTCTCATGTAGGCTAGCTAAACCACTTCATTTTCCATCATGTGTGCACACGTCTTCATACACTTGGTACGTCGTTCCATCGGATTGACAATTAGATGTGTGTTAAGTACCCACTATATGCACTTGTGTGGCAATTGAGGTACAGTCTCATTGGCACAAGTCCTTGAGTCTTCTCGGCTCAAGTACACACGTTTTTGGCGCCGTTGCTGGGGAACACTCAACCAAGGTGCCTTCGTGATGGTTATAGATCGAGTGTGATAGAATCGTACTTGTAGAGGTAAAATTGTCCGGTGGCAAGTAGTCATTCCCTTCAGCACTTGTTACTTCACATCTCCGAGGTGTGTGTGATAAGTTTTAGGTTTAGGTTTAGGAGGAGGGAAGAGAAGGAGGAGTTAGGGTTAGGTTAGAGGAAGAGGATTAGTGAGGATAGGAGAAGTAGGAGTAGACAAAAATCATCAAAAAATCCCCAAAAATTCAAGTTATGTCCAAAAAAGTATAAAAACCAAAAAAATTGACTCATTTGATACTTGCTAGAGTTCTGGAATCGTCTGCGACAGCGATCAGTATCGTGGACTTGGTATCGAGTGCTTCAGGCCTTCCCAGCTAGAGATTGAGCTCCAAGTGCAAGCAAGAGTGGTTAGAGGTGAGCTTTTAACAAGAATATTTACATAAAACTCAACAAACATGCACAAACACGTGATAAAACAGATGCGCAGTATCGCGGGGGGGTTAAACTGAACTCATTACAGATTTTTGGTGTGATACAGAGGACTAGGAGAGAAGAGGGGAGTGAGGAGAGCAAGGGGTTATAAAAATTTTGGAAATATCTTGCATTTTGGCTTGAGTATCGCGATCGGTTGAGGTTTGGTATCGCGATACCAAAACTCCCTTGTATCGCGATACTCGTCGAGGTATCGTATCGCTTGATATCGGACTTGGTATCGCGATACCATTTTGGTATCGTGACCCCGAGTTGGTATCGCGATCGTACAATCTTCCGAGGTATCGTATCGCCAGGTACCTGACTTGGTATCGCGATACCATTTTGGTATCGTGTCGCTAAGCTAGTATCGCGATCTCACCTTGCTAAGTTGGTATCGTATCGTTGTTAGCAGTATCGTATCGTGTCCTTCTTTGATATCGTATCGCCTTGAATCTTCGTATCATATCGTCTGACCCAACCGGTATCGTATCGTGTCACTTCCTTGTGAAGTATCGTGACACCACACTGGGTATCGTATCGTAAGGGTACTGGTATCGATATCGTGCAGGTGTCCAGTATCGTATCGTCCACTCACTCGGATAGTATCGCGATACTGTCATAAGTATCGTATCGTCTGGCCTCATAGGTATCGTATCGCACATGTGGTATCGTATCGCCTTCTCCTCGAGATTGGTATCGCGATACCACACTGATATCGTATCGGCATAAATTCCAGTATCGTATCGTCTGCTCTCCGAGGTAGTATCGCGACATCAGACTGGTATCGTATCGTTGGGACCTCTGGTATCGTATCGTGATCAAAGCAGTATCGCCGAGAGCAGTATCGTCAGGAAGTGGTATCGTCCAGATTGACCCTTTCTTTTTGTCAGGCACTTTAAGTCATAAGGAGAGCTACCCAAGGAGAATCTCTGAGGCATAGAGAGAGACTTGGGGGGTGAATGAACTTGAGATCAGGAAGAGTGCTAAGTAGTCGAAGAAGTGTCATATCTTCGGTAGGAAGCGCTGCCCAGGCTAGTCACCACTCCATCTACTCAGAAACCTCTAGTGATTCAGAAGAGGAATTACACATGGCTTCGGAAGACATGCAAGGTCCAACGCCAAATAGGAATTTCATGTCCACAGTGGAAGGGGATTACCGTACCTCCTTACAATATGTGTCCACCAATGCCCAGGAGATCCCAATCTACCTGGATGGGTTAAACAGATCTGTTGCGAGGATGGTAACTTCCCAGAATGCCACAATTGTGCCCCGACCTGCTGTCAAGTACGAAGGAGGAGCATATGTAGATAAGATTGGTCATATCTATATTGTGACTGAATTTCCTGAGAGGATCAATGAAAGAGGAGAGTTTGTGGACCCCAACAACTTCGAAAGACCACAACCTGAAGAGTCTGTGTCTACCCCGAGGGGCAGGTCTCAAGTGTCAAGGGTCTTGAGAGGAGATTTGATACCTCAAGATGATTACCTGTTGGAAGTCTATATGATCCATGGATCAGACCTGTTGCTTCAAACCGACTTACCGGCTCCAGGGAAAGAAGAAAGCCCCATGACATTTTATGAGTTGAAAGACCCAGATGATGAAACTAGACTTACTTACTTGGATAAGGATCAAAGGAGATATTGGCCTGTGAGTGCCTTGGAGAGGGCTCGACTAAGATACATGGGTACGCCTGTATTTCCTTAGAGAGATCAGGCAACTACTTCACAAAATCCTTTTGGGAATCAACATGAAACGGAGCAGACCACATAGGGCCAGACTAGTCAACGAAGTGTGCCCAACCATACTCATGTACAGTTTGCAACTCCAGGAGTGCACACACACAATCAGGCCCACGCAGGGATAGGGAACCAGTACCGACCACCAGCAAGACCACAACCACCGTTAGAAAGACAGCCTGGAGTACCGCCATTACGACCAGTTATCCCAGTCTTCCCTATGATGCCCAGACCACCTGAACCAATGAGAAGGCTGAGACCTATCCAAGTAGCTAAATGTGTACGAAACCATTATGATGGGTTGGGAGAGCCCTATGACCATATCGCAAAATTTAAACAAGTTCTAAGAGCGGAGCAGGTAGAGGACTTCTTCGTGCAGTATGAGTCTTTTGGGCTCACCCTCACAGGGACTGCTCTATCTTGGTTCCAACCTTTAGATCCCAATCAATTTGGAAACATGGAACAATTCTTTCAAGAATTCATTGGAGAATTCACAAAGAGAGGGATTAAACACAATTCTGCATCTTTAATCCATAGCTTTAAACAAAACCCTAATGAAACCGTGAAGACTGCTGCCCGAAGATTCAATCAGTATGTGGATAGATGTCTAGTAGCTGAGAGACCCACTCAACAAAAGATGATTTCACTATTTCTAGATGGTCTTACTAACGGAACCCTAAGAACACTAGTGTATGTGAAGAGATTACAAACACTGAGTGAGTGTCTTCAAGAGTGCATTGATTTGGAAGACAACCTTGCCGAGGATCTCAAAGGTACAACCGACCACACTAAAACAGAAGATTTAAGGAGTACTATCACGTCCAACTCCAGTAACATGGAGGAGTTAGCAGAATTATTAGTAAAGAAACTAGGAGTCCAGGGACAAAGAGCCTACCAAAACCCAGTGCAAAGAGTGCCTGTGCTACGGAGATGTAATTTATGTGGAGGAGAGCACCCCACACACTTGTGCGTCCGAGGAGGGGCCGGTGCACAACCTACGTATTCATACTACAGACCGCAACCACAAGGGACTTCTTCATACTGCCACATCGAGCAAAAATACACCAATCACACAACTGAAAACTGTCCCTTCAATAGGCAAGCACGGCCTATCCAACCACCTCAATACCGACCATATGGATATCCACCGAGAGAGCCTGGTAGGGAGATGCCTAGATACAATCTTTACTCAACACCAGTAGGAGCACCAAGACAGTATGAGCAAGCACCGTACCCACCACCACAACCAGTACTGGGACCCCAGCTATCACAACCTCAAAAAGTAGTACCAGTGAAGTATGCTCAACTAGAAGAAAACTTAGAGAGAGCCATAGTACCAGCATCAATAATGCCCAATGTGGAATCAACCAACCCAGGGTATGAACCTCCACCAGGGGAGTACTATCCATATGAAGCCAACATGATGGAATATGAACCAACATATGACACGGCTTATTATGGTTATGAGGGCTATGATCAGATATATGGAGCAGAAACCGCCACCTTAATGTATACGGCTCCTAAAGCACAACAACCCATGAGACCTCCCGTTAGACCACCGGTGCCGAGAGGACCATGCTATAGATGCGGAGGGGATCACTACATTAGGGAATGCCCTCGACCTTATAATCCACCACCATCCAGAGTTTGGGAAGGGTATTGCAGTGATTGTGGAAAGGAACACCTTTTTAGAGATTGCCCTAAGAACCCAGTCAAATCCCAAGACACTGCACCTATCAATGTGATTGAGGTCATTGAAGGATCCGGAAGTGATAAGGAATACACTATGCCACTAAAGGCCATTACAAGAGCTCAAACGAAACAACAAAAAGAACAGCACCCGGAAGAGGAACAGAAAAGCAACAAAAAAATAAGCCCTCCAATACAGATAGTGGAAGATTCTGAGGACCCAGGTGAAAATCCCCAGAACACGAAAGTTCAGAAATGGAAGGAAAGACGAGAGAAACTCAATGACAAATGCGCAAAAAATAAGACTATACACAGTAAAAAGCAAACCAAAAACCAGAATAAGCACAAGGAACAAGGGAATCCTAAGGAGACCCATGAGCTACCCCGACCTAGCTCAGATAGGGAGAAGCCCGGATCAATTCTAGCAGACCCAAAGCCAGACGATTTAGATATGTGGTTGAAAGCCTACCGTGCTAGAATCAAGATGGGCCCAAGCATTGAACAACATGAGAAATTCTACCCTAAAGGGGAATTAGAAAAAGAAAGACTGACCATATGCAGGAAACTCAAAGAAGTAGCACAAGCAACCCTAGAAAGGCCTATCCCAATTCTACCAGAGACCAGGATTGCACATAGTCTGTACGAAGAATGCTTAAAGTCCAATAGCAAAGAACTTAGGAAAGAAGATGACCAAAGCGGCCAGATAACAACCCAAGAGGAATCGATGTCAATAATCCCAGATTTAGAGGCAGATTGGCCAAAAGACTTATGGAACAGAATACGAGAAGAGCAATGGAAGAAGAATGGAGACAATACACCTCCTCTTGAGGAAATAGATGTGGAAGGTTGTCAACTTCACCCCAACTTGGATGAAGTATACGAAGAAGTATCAAGACTTGACAGAGGAAGAGAGGAATCCATAAGCATTTCAACATTGCCCAATTACATGGGAGAATACGAAAGGGAGTCAGTAATAATACGAGCACCCACAGTGCATGGAAAGGGAAAGGAAAAGGTAGAAGAGAGTTCACACAATCTAGCAGAATTAAAGAAAACAAAAGTACGATGCAAATTGACGGTGGAAGAATTGCTTCGACTTAAACCACAATTATGGAAGCAAATGGCAAACCAATTAGAATCACAGCCAGAGATTGGAGGACCAAAAGAAAAGGAGAAGGAAAATAACCCCACAATACAAATTCCAGTTAATAAAGTGGGAGAGTTTAGTGAAGGGGATGAGGGTAATACTTGTCTACCAGTCACACACAATGGGTACATGACCAAGGCTATTCTAGATACGGGAGCTGGGGTAGGAATTGCCACCAGGGAAATCTGGGAAAAATGGGGAAAACCTGCCTTACGACCCACACGCATGAAGCTCCAATTAGCAGACGGTCATGTAGAAAAACCCTTAGGAATATTGGAAAGGATCAAACTAACCACTTGTGGTGTAGAATTCGAACACACCCTAGCCATCTGTAAATTCGAGAAAGCAAACAATTACGAGATGATATTAGGACGACCCTTCATGAGACAAATGCGGGTAGTACAGGATTGGGGAAGAGATTCGTTATACCTGCAACATCAAGGAAACACCACCAAAATAAATTTGCACACATTTGCTTATCGAGATGTCCCTCCACTACAATGGAATCCAGTACACCGAGAAGAAGATGACTTATCCATTCACAGTGCTGGATCAAGTGATCAATCTTGGATGCATGAAGATGCCCAGTTGTGGATGTGTAAGGAAGCCAAGAGAGAAGAGAGCAGAAGGCAACCATGGCGGATAGGACATCCTAACCATAGATCAGTAGAAGACCCCACTTACACACCTCAAATTTTTTCTGATGAGATCTTTGAGCCACATGGATGGATGGAAATCTTGGCAACTCTAGATGTGTGTGTAAACGAGGAAGTTTTGACGATGAATGAATGCATAGATGAGGAAGGTTATGATGTGAACTTCTATATGGTTGTTCTTCAAGAAGTAGAAGAAGGGGAAACCCTGGAAAAAGAATGGAAAGAGGAATATGAAAGCATAGAGATGGAACCCGAAATTGATTCCGAAGAAAGCTGCTTGAATACCATTCAGGACCAGAAGGAACAGGAACCAACAACGATCTTAGCAATTGAAACTGCTACGGCAATACACAGGCAGGAGGAGAACAGGAGTAAGGTAGGGCCGGACCCAGAACTTTTTGAAGTTCCTGAACACTTTAAAAAATACGAAGTGGAGGAAAGAAAAGTGGCTATTCAAATGCCTCGACGAGAGGCACGAGACGGAGAAACGTATGACAACAAGGAACAAACGAAAAAAATTGTTGTGACAGTGGAGGAAGGAGAAGAAAGATGCACATATATTGGTAAAGATGTGTCTGAAGAAGAGGAAGAGGAACTCATATACCTTATCCGGGAATACCGAGATGTATTTGCATGGACCTATAAAGATCTCAAAGGGGTAGAACCCACTATTTGTTCCCATTTGACAACAGATGCAAAACCCTCCAAACAACGTCCTTATACATACAATGAAGTCTACGCAGCAAAGATTAAGGAAGAAATAGACAAACTACTAGCGGCAGGATTCATATATGAGATAGAACATACCGAGTGGGTATCGCCACTAGTAGTAGTGCCTAAGAAAAATGGAAAATTGAGAGTGTGCATAAATTTGAAGAAGGTGAATGCAGCCACTATACATGACAGCTACCCACTACCTATCACGGACCATTTATTAGAGAGAGTAGCAGGTAAGGAGGTCTATAGTTTCCTAGATGGATTCTCCGGATACAATCAGGTAGCTATTGCGACTGAGGATCAACATAAGACAGCATTCGCCACTGAATGGGGAGTGTATGCATTCAGAGTGATGCCCTTTGGACTCACTAATGCTCCAGCTACCTTCCAGAGATTGATGTGTCATGTTTTCAAGGAATTTTTGAAAAAAATCATGGAAGTATATGTAGATGACCTGTGCACATACTCCAATCAAAGACCCGATCACATTCCCGAGTTGAGGAAGATATTCAACAAGTGTAGACAGTACAGAGTCTGCTTAAACCCAGAGAAATGTGTCTTCATGGTAAGGCAAGGGAAAATTCTAGGACACATAGTTTCGAGAAATGGAATATCCACAGATGAGGACAAGATTAAAGTCATCTTAGACTTACCAAGACCCAAGAATGCAAAGGAAGTGCAAGCCTTTATGGGACATTGTGGATACTACCGTAGGTTCATTCACATGTATGCCATAATAGCAAAACCCTTGTATGGTCTCTTGACTCAATTTACTTGGACAGAAGAGTGCGAAAAGGCATTCACCGAGTTGAAAAGGAGACTTAGTACAGCCCCAATTCTGAAATCACCCAGCTGGAGCAAGCCTTTTCATATTCATGTTGACGCTTCTAACTATGCCATTGGATGCATCTTAGCCCAGCCAGCTGATGAAGGCAAGCTTGATCATCCAATTGCTTATGCGAGTAGACAACTGAATCAAGCAGAAAGAAATTATACCACTACGGAACGAGAAGGCTTAGGAATGGTATACGTAGTGAAAAAATTCAGACATTACCTGTTAGCCAACAAGTTCAAATTCTTCATAGACCATCAAGCTTTGCTGTACTTAGTCAATAAGCCTTGTAACATGGGAAGGTTGGTACGATGGTTTCTACTACTAATGGAGTTTGACTTCGAAGTAATAGTGAAAAAGGGGAACACACATGTGAGAGCAGACCACCTTTCGAGGCTAACACACGGAGAGCCACCAACTGGAGTGCCCGACGATCTACCAGATGCTTATTTGTTCAATCTAAAAGTTTGCCCAAAGTGGGCAGAGAAATTGATCCCTATACTCACTCATGGCCCTCAACACTCTATCAATAGGAATAGCAAGAAAGAAATTCTTCAATCGAGGAACTTACACATTGTGTCAGGTAGTGTATACTACAAGGAACCCAACGGAGTGTTACTCAGATGCGTTGATGAGGATGAACAAACGCAACTAATTGAGCAAGCACATGTGAACAAATGGAGAACACACCAAGGGACTCATGGAACAATCCGAGAACTGAAAAGATTAGGAGTATATTGGCCTGACATGCCCAAGAATGTTCACGACCACGTGAGTAATTGTGCAGAATGCCAAGAGACGGTTCCCGAAGATCATATGTCTCTACCTTTTTCAACCATAGCACCCAATTGGAGTACAACATTAGTGAAATTCTTAAAAACTCAAGACCATGAGTTAGGGGCTAGTTTAGCAAGAAAGCGATCCTTAGAGGAAATGAGCAAGGACTACATTCTCATGGGAAAACAATTGTTTAGGCGAGGTAAAGACAACCAACTCAGATTATGTGTGCATGAAGGAGAATATTTACCCATATTAGAAATGGCACATGCAGGAGGTCATTTTTCGGCTGAAAGAACTGTTAAAATGATTCTCTTTGCGGGCTTGTGGTGGCCAACTCTACATATGGATGCGGAAATGTATGTACGAAGTTGTGAGACTTGTCAGAGAACTAAATATCCAATTCGGAGAGATAACATGCCATTAAGAGCCATGATATGCGCGAGAGCCTTCACAAAATGGGGTATAGACTTCATTGGACCTATCAATCCACCTGCCAAAGGATCACATGCGGAGTACATCATAGTAGCCACTGACTACTTAACTAAATGGGTAGAAGCAAAAGCCACTAGAAAGAATGATGCTCAAACTACCGCAAAATTTCTCTTTGAGCATATCTTCACCCGCTTTGGCTTGCCCATTGAGATTGTCAGCGATCGGGGAACGCACTTCCTCAATGAGGTAATCGAGTCATTAATGAACGAGTTCTTAGTGATTCTTAAAAAATCAGCACCATACCATCCCCAAGCCAATGGACAAGCTGAAAGCTCTAACAAAGTACTGTGCACGGTGTTGACTAAGCTTGTCAATAATGGAAGGTCTGATTAGGACAAACAATTGCATCATGCAATTTGGGCATTCCGAGTTGCATATAAAACGGCCATTGGAACTACACCTTTCAATTTAGTGTATGGGCAAAATGCAATTTTGCCAATTGACTTCTTAGTGCCAACATTGAAAGTGGCCCAGCAATATGAATGGAACGAACACGAATTATCCCAACAACTAGATCAAATCGAGAAGTTACATGAGACTAGATTGCAAGCAGTAGCAGACATTTATGCTGCTAAACGGAGACAAAAAGCATATTATGATGCACATATAAAAGACAAGGGACTTAAAGAAGGAGATTTTGTCCTAGTGTACACCTTGAAACAACATGCCAAGAAGTTACAAAAACGCGGATACGGACCTTTGATCATAAATCGAATCTCTACTAGTGGTGAAGTCAATCTCGCCACGCTAGACGGAGACATTCTTCCCAACTACATCAGTGGATGTAGAGTGAGACGATTCATGGAGCCCTTGACTGATCAAATGCTAACACGATTGGTAGGTGCCCAAAATAGGAAAAAGGAGGAAGAACGAATTAGAGAGGAAGCTCGACAAGAAGCACTAGAGCGCATTAAGAAACGGAAAGAATGGATCAGGCAAAGAGATGAACGTTATCTCCAAGGAGAAGAGCCCATCCCTATGGCAAATTACCAAGTCGAAAATCAGGATGCAACGAGTATGTGTAAAACGCAACCTTACCTAAATCTAGGGATTGGCAAGACAGAGTACAAATTGATCGATGCACTGATAGACTCAGAAGCAGGACTTAGCTGCATGCGAAAGAGAATAGCAAAAGATCTGCAATTAGATTTGAATCCCACAAAAGCCCGATTAATAGGAATTGGAGGTCACACCCTAGAATGTATTGGAACCACGAATGTGTCCCTCCACCTAGGAAATTCCTCCATGGAACAGAGAGTTCTAGTGTGCGAGGATGAAGATTTGATAGAAAATTTCATTCTAGGACACGACTGGATCATAGAGACTGAGGCGTGTATTCATCTAGCTCAAGGCTATATTTCGGCTAAGATAGGGCATAAGGAGATTTTCAGCTTACTTGAAGAGAAACCATGTATTCAAACAAATATAATACAAAGTTCAGGGGAAGTTCAGAAAACGACATTAGAAAGTATCAACAATGCTCACAATTCAGAAACCAAATGCATAGAAGCTGAAACTTCAATCCTAGGGACGTCAGAAGGAGAATCGAAGTCATCCAATGCAGTTGAGGGAAAGCCAACCATTAAGGAGACTTGCTCTCCTACACCTGCTCCAAACATCAAAAGATCGCACTATTGGAAAACAACAAACAGATACTCAGATCAAGGCCCACCCAAATGTAAGTGGGTATGCAGGGATCAAAAGCAGAGTCAAGAAACGTCCGCACCCACTCTTAAGAAGGAAACAGGAATCACCAAACCAGCTTCACCGAAGTACATACCAGGAGAAGCAGTGCAATTATGGATCCCTAAGCCCTTGCTTGAAGCTCAAAGATCGCGACATCACATATGGATTCCCAAAAATCTCACACAAGCAGCTAAACAGGCTCTAAAGACAAAGGAAGAGGTACTACATCAGACAAGGCGAAAGACAACAACACATAAGAGTCATCCGAGAAACTGGAAAACCAATGCCAATTTCACTCGGACAATGGAGAAAGCAAACAAAACACAAGAAGCTACAAGGATCAAGGAATCGAAACGACCTCTCTTAGTGTTCACGAAATGGATCTGGAAACCAAAGCAACCACGAGGAGCGGAGGATCGAAGAGATAAAGCTTCCCATTGCACTCATGAAGTTTCTAATGCACCTCAAGTAAGCATGATAGGGCCACAATACCAGGCCAAGCATTCGGCACAAGATGTACCTTATCAAACTAGTGGTGCACATTCTCCAAACGAGAGTAGATCTTAGCTTCATTCTAAATAGGAATGGACCTACTATGTATATAAATAAATGCTTCGGCTACACTGACTTTTATTTTCTTTCAGCAACAAAAACCAAATTGAAAAAAATGTGTGTGGTAAGAGATTTCACTCATGGATTAATGGGGAGACGGAGTGACGACGACAATAATCACTACATTGCACTACATCATTGTATACAGTTATGAGACGCTAATGCACTTTTAGATACAAGTGCAGATGGCTTCTGAAGATTCTGAAGAAACCGTACAAGAGGAAGTGATGGATTTTCCCCCCCAAAGTATCACAAAGGCCAATGGACATTGGTTCCGAGAAGATCAGCCTGCAGGGGACTATCTGTTCCTTGCAACAATTAAAATCATGGACACAGATCATCTGTTTCCAATAATGTCCCAGGATTTTCGAGTGCAACATACACTTCCTTCTGTTGAAGAAACCATGAAGAAAGCAGGCATACATAAATATTTTGAACTGCCAATCTATAAGCCTGATTTTCAACGATGCACTCAAGTCATGAATACACTACAGCCAGCACTACATGATCCTTTGGTACCGGAAGCTAGAGTAATGGATAAAGCAGGCGAATGGGTGATTATTCAATTCACACATGAGTTAATCAAGGAAGCCTTTGGATGGGAGAAGGATGGGGTCACAATAGTGAAAGAAGAAAGTAAAGGTGCAAAGACCCGAACCTTCGTCGACATCAACCGTGTGGACATAGAGGATGAGGTCCGATTGATCCACCAACACTTCTGTTTCCCGAATATGCACAGATACACGGCTCCACAAAAGATCATTGTGCAATTATTGTCCCATGCCATCAAGCAAATTGAGAATCAAATCAATTTGACTCCATATGTTCAAGAAAGATTGTTTGAGGCCAAGAAGCAATGGAAGAATAAAAAGTTCCTAAATGGCAGTGTGGCACTAACCATCCTGATCTACCATGCCTTAGGAATGAGGGAACATTTACAAGAGATGCCATCATCAACCGTCATTGCTCAATATGCCAAAGTGGCGACCGTTCCTAAGAAAAAGAAATGAGCAAATATGGTGGAAGTGGCAGAAACGAGCTCTCAACCTAGAATGAGAGGAACCAAAAGACTCCGGGAAGCCAAGCTACATGAAGAAGACACACCAACTACCAAAAGGATCCATGTACTCCCCAAAACTACCATTGAAGGAAGGAAAGAAATAACGGCAAAAGACTTGCATGATGCTCTGGAAGAGACCCATCGATATACAGAAGGACAAGTCAACTTACCGGTCCAGGGTCATCATTATCAGCAGTCAGAACAAGCAAGGGAAACAAAGAGCAAACTCACAAAAGTACATAGATATCGGGAAATAGGGCTAGATAACTCTAGTTCTGGATCAGACGGCCAAGAGGAGCCCAATACCTCGTTATTGGATGTAGATATTCAAAGCGAATCAAAAGATGACGGCCAATGGGAGGAATTAAATGAAGTAAATTATAACGAAGAACAAAAAGACCTCAAGCAGGAGGATCACACAACGAAGGTCGATCAAAGTATTAGGAGCAAGGAAGCAAAAATGGAAGGTCAGCATACTTTAAAACTTAATGAAAGTTCCAACATCCAAATCAAGGAGGCCACACCACCCCGAAAAATACGCATGAAGATACCAAAGCAGGAATGTCAGGAAACACAAAAGGAAGACGAAGAACCCTTTACACCCATAAGAGTTGTGGCAGAACCGTCTCCCATGGATGTTACATTTCAAGGGAGTGCCACTAAGGTTATTGATGTGGATGAAGACGAAGCAGAACCGCAAGTGCACTTACAAATCAGACAACCACACAATGAAACGATCCATAGCGAAAAAGGAAAAGATGTACAAACAGGAGAAACCCCAGATATACCAAAGACATGGTTGAATGTGGATATAGCTCAGCTCAAGCCTGTGGTGCAGGACATGATCAGAACAGCACTAGACACACAACAATTAATGCTGGATGCTGATGAAGACTATGACCAAGCCATGCAGGACAAAATCGAACTTCAAAAATGGGGTAAGAATCTCTCTACTGAGCTAGAGACAGTAAAAGAACAGGTAGTAGAAAAAGAAACTGAACTGAAAGAAATCAAAACCAAATACAGCATGCTAGAGACAGAAAATGAGCAATTAAAAGAACAACTACAAGAAGTCACCAAAAAACTACAAGCAAATGAGGCTGAAAAGGCACGCATGACATCAAGAAGCAAAATTCTGGAATCACAGATTAAAGCGTACATGGATGAAGCAGAGGCGTTAAGACAACGGAACAAAGAGCTTATGGCCGCTCTTTTAAGTGATCAACCAGTCAAAGTGCAAGCCCAATCGGAAAGGGACATCAAGGGATTAGAAGAGAAAGTGATTATGTATGAAGATTAGCTCAAGAAGGAGCAAGATACAATTGCCGAATGGGAGAAAAGGTACATGGATGACACGGCTGCCTTGAGAGACAAATGGAAGAAAGCTGAGAATGACTATCTACGACAATGTAAAGAAGATACAGATCAGATGGACATTGTAGTACAAGAACTTCTAAAACACAAAGGTATGATTGCCAAGGCCACTGAAGAACTCAAACAGAAGAATGAATGTATTAAGGAACTTCAGGAACGGCTAGAACAAAAAGGGAAAGAGGGGACACCAGTAGTTCCAACTTCTGCAGAGGCTACTGTGGAGACTGAGGTATGTCCTCTATCTTCCCCCTCATATCATTCACCGGTAAAGGAGGAAAAGGAGGTTCACATTGAACCTAACACTCGGGAAATTGCAGAACTGAGCAGACCAGAAAGGGCACTACTGGTGTCCCAACTTACGGCAGATTTTGAAGATCAGATAATCAGGATTATACAAGAAGCTCAAATAGAAAATAAACAACTAGAACAAATTTTGAAGCCCTTTAATGTACCATACGGACTACTTAAAGAACAAACTCGGTATTATATAAAGTCTGCAACGAATAGAGATCCGGACCACAACCTTCAATTCAGGCATGACACTTTCAATTACACTCAAGAGGAGTTTGAGAAGGCGGATCCGACATGGCGACGAAAGATTTTGGAGAAGCATCCAACGTTGCCGGTACAGTGGGAAGCATCCCCATATGCACTTCAAGTCAACCCATCTTTTTGTCCTGTACCCCGTAGATGATCTTGGACGCAATTTTGGGAAGGCCAGCGCCAAGGCAATATCAATAATCAGTGGCTCAACTACCCTTTACTACCTAGTCCGCCACATAATTATCTACCAACCGAAGAATACATGGTAAAGACAATGGAATTTTGGATTTCAAGATACGCTTCAGTTCCGGACTTGGCAGTCAAAATGACTAACAAAATATTCAGCATGCTATTGACAGTGATAAAGGTTTTCCAACATGCCAAATACACATTTTTGAATTTCATTGGCATTACGCAAGGTTCAGAAGCCTTAATTTTTGATTTATCTACTATTCCCAGCCGACTAACTATTATGGCATATTATTCTCGCCTCATGTTTTTGCCATCGACATATATGCAGAATTTTGAAGAAGCATTCTTTACAGGCTTCTTTGAAATTGATTCAGAGATTTTTGTTAAAATGACTTCCAATTTGAATGCAAGACTGGTGGCCTATGAAACAAGTTTCTTTGCTGATCATCGACAGGCGCCAGAAGACGGAGTAAAGTCTCAGAAATGGAAGGAATTCATGCTGTGTCACGCGAATTTGCTAAATCAAAGAGAGCAACAAGCCATACAAACATACACACGTCGCCACAAAAAACCTGTCGAGGACGACAGAGTTCAGGAGGAGGGACGTGTAGAAGGGGAATCAAGCAAAAAAAGAAGAAGAAGAAGATCAAAGTAAAAAACAACTCAATAATGAATAAAACAAAGATATTTGAAGACATATCTCTGCAAGAAGGCCCGCAAAGGCGCAACACCCATCTCTGCACAGAGCCCCGCAGGGGCACGCATCAGGCAACAATGCAAAACATCCAGGTCCTGTACGGTGGAAGAAAGCAAACAGGCTCAAAGCAATACAACAGGGTCAGATGTGTGCAACCAGGACAAATCAGAGGACCAAAAGTTAGAAAGGGGTAGAGGCCAAAAAGTTCAAGAGGGTGACTAAGAACAGCACATTCCTAGTCACTGGTGGCATGCGTGGCAACCCAAATCAACAGGCAAGACATATGCAGCAGGCAGGCTCTAGTGTAGTAGAGCTTGAATCAAGAACAGGCCATCAAAGCTGCATGTCCGTTTAACTACAGACAAAACTGACCAAGGGTAGTGTGCGGAGAAAAGAAGTAATCAGCTGACAAAAAGCTAAAGCCTCTCAAGGGACGACAGAGACGAAGAGGGGGAGAGTGTTGCAGAGCTGAAAAGAGCACAAAGCAGAGAAAAAGACGGGCCCCAAAATTTTTCCGATTTGGACATCATACTTTTGTATCATAATCATTCTTGTAATATATTTCCCGTTGTAAAGGCACTAGAGGAGTCCTCTAGATGCATACCCGCAGAAGATTAGAGATTTACCCATGTAAAATAGTAGGAAATTAGTCTTTTAGTGAATAAAGTGCCGGTCTCTTGTGTGAAAGGACCATTTCTAGGGCACTAGTATATAAGTCAAATGTGACTCTTTGTAAAGAACTTTTTGCCATCGTGAAGAAGGAGCTCTACAGATTTTCGAGTTTGCCTCTTTCATGCTGATTTTGATCTTCATTTTGCTCTTGTATGTGTGTGTTATGCTTGAAATGCATGTGTAGGACTGTTGTCTACCCCTTCCCCTTGGTTTTGAGCTGTTGTAGTGCGTATGCAAGCTAGGAGGAGTTGTGGCGCGGGTGTTGGTGTCTCCCGTCATTCACTGTTTTTGCCATAACTTGAAGCAGAGTGGTCAGAATTGAGTGAAACCACTTCCAGTAGATGCGCCTCATCGAGAGCTTCGAAAAAAGTACCCTATTGCCTATATTCGGAGTTCTGGGCTGGGAGAAAACCTCAAAATACTAAAAACTGTTGTAAGAGGCTTGCGGCAAACACTTTCAGTATTTTAGTGAGTGTGAGAGGTAGTAGTCTTTTCTCATGTAGGCTAGCTAAACCACTTCATTTTCCATCATGTGTGCACACGTCTTCATACACTTGGTACGTCGTTCCATCGGATTGACAATTAGATGTGTGTTAAGTACCCACTATATGCACTTGTGTGGCAATTGAGGCACAGTCTCATTGGCACAAGTCCTTGAGTCTTCTCGGCTCAAGTACACACCAGCTAACCTCAAAAATGAGCTCTCTAGCTCTTTTTATAGTTTTTTGACTAGTTTTGGCCCTGTCCAAACCTAGTGTCCGGCCTAGTTAAAAATTAGGTTCCAGGGCTTATTTTGAGGACTCCTTGGCTTGAACAAAATGGAGTTATAAAAATAGATAATGGTATTTACAATGGTTTTTAGTGATGAAAATCACTATTTTTGTAGGGGATTCTTCTGAAAATTTGACATACACTTCTTGGAGCTCCCTACTTGCTCCCTTTCCTTGTGTGTCCACCTTTTGATGTGCTTCCATGCTTTGTCCTTGACTTTGAGCTTCAACACTCCCCCCCCTCTCGAGTCTGTCGTCCCTGACAGACCCTTGTTGGAAGGGCTTTTCCATGTAGTGCTTTGAGAGGTGGTGTCCATCCGTTGTATGAGCTTGTTCCTTGGATTCCAGCAAGAATGTGTCGTTGTGAGCTTTCAAAACTGCAAGTTGCTCAAAAGAGGTTGTCAAGAGTGATTTGGAGCAACTACTGGCTTCAATTTGCTTCAGAGATATGGATGTTGTTCCCATGATGTCCGCTAGCTCTTCCAAAGATGATGTTGAGAGCAGTCATGCCAACTACTCATAACCCATAATGAATGATGGGTAAGTGTGTTCGTGCCTGGGTTGAAAAAAGTATGTGCCTTGTGCACGGCCTTGTAATGTAGCCCTTCCCATGCTTACTTGGAAAATGCATTGGAAGAAGTATGGTGCAAAAATTGCGGGTCTTGAGCTAAGTGCTCAAGGGTATGCTGACGAAGAGGTTTCCTAATCTATCATGGTTATGGTGTTGCCAGAGTAAAGATACTTACCATGGTGTTGTACACTCGGCCTTTGGGATGGAACATTGTTGATGAATGTCCATGTTGATGGTCCACTGATGAGATCTTTTGAGTGGTTGATCCTCTCTCCTCTTTTCAAAGCAGCATTTGCCAAATATATACGCAGAAGTCTTCTCCTCCAGAACTACCCTTTGCAGATATCTCCTTGGATGCTCTGGTACATGAAGTAGTTAAGCATCACTCAAGTTGCGGACCTTCAAGTTCTTCATTCCTTCCATGGTAAGAGAAAATCATAGTTGTAGATGCCATGTTCATGCCAAATGCTTGTCATCTACCAGATAAGGCAGCAATAATCTCACTGCTGGCCGAGACACACTTCTATCCAAATTGATAAATTCCTAGTAATCAACAGTTCCACCTTCAACTAAGCATGACTCATTCATGTTTCATAAGCCAATCCTGGGAACAAGCTCTCTCCCGCTTTTCTTTGTCCTCTATTTTTTTTTTTTTTTTTTTGAGGAAAAGGCTATCACAAAACAAGAACACAAAAGTTAGTATCAATAGAAATATTTGACATATGTCACTGTGCTCTTGTGCGTGGGATTCTCAAGTGTGTCTATGCACGGCCGTGTAATGTGGCCCTATATTAATGCATACTTTAGAAATGCATGACCTGAATGGTGCAAAAGACAGGGTTGTGCAAGGAGCACATGGTTGTTGCTCGTTCGAGGCTTTCGATGTTATTTGCGGAGGTTGATGCCGACCTTGGTGGAGTTATCCATTGAGTCTCGAATTGATGTAATCCTCCTTATTGGAGTCCATTTTAGAACATCATTTGGCACTGTAGAGGTCACTTCAGGCGTCTTTCTCTTTGGATGCTTTATGAACTGTGGTATCCAGTGTGGTTGACGCTTTGGTTCGGTGGAGGCTACTTGCACTTTTGGCTTCCAAACCCATATCCTTTTTGCATGTCTTCCTACTAATGTTGAAGAGCTGATTTGATCTTCCTTTGGTCTCTGTACGTGGTTCTTACCCTTTTCTCTTTTTGGCTTCTTTGTTCAAACCTTTTGCATGTGGGAGAACAAAGGTTGTTGTGGATGTAGGAGCTTCTTAGGTGCCCACATCTGTAATTGCTCTTGTTGAGCTACAGCTAACTTCTTAGGCACCCAAACTTGTTGGATACCTTGTGATTGAGCTTGTCTGAGCTGCTGCCTTCGTCTTCTGGCCTGGTTGGTTTGCATGGATGGGATTTGTGGGGGCAAGGCTGGTGGTTGCTCTCCTTTGCGTACCCATATCTGCTTCATGCTCGGAACTGCTTTTTTATCGAATGGTGTCTTTCTATTTGATGTAGCAGTTGTCGTGAACGGTTGTGTTTGCTTGTGTGGTGGACTCACTACTGTGGCTACTTGATTCTTTGGAGAAGAAGAAAGATCCACCCGCCTTCGAACCTGGTCTTCCACGATTGACTCCTTCTGCATCATAGAGCTTTTGACACATACAACATCTTCTTTCATATGATTAGTCTTGGAAGAACTAAGAGAGTGTGTGGTGCCATGATTTAGGAGCATGCAGTTCTCTAATTCTAATGTAATGCATTGTTCATGTACCCAAACTTGAAGAATTTGACTTCTTAGGTTTAAGTTAACTGCATGGTCATAGATCCAATCTTGTGGTTCTGTAAGGTTCTCATCTTGACATACTAGCGCTTTGACTTTCATTGGAACATCTTGAAGGTAGATGGGAAGTTCCACCTCGCCCAAACAAGGGGTTGCCACACCTCCCAATCCTATGAGATAAGCTTCTATGGGATTGATGTTCAACTGCAAGTCTTGGCAGTAGGAAAGTCTAACTGCACTACTTGCTGCACCTGAGTCAATCAATGCTTTCGCCGTCCTTGCACACTTCCCTTGTCCTATCTCTATGGTCACAAAGGGTCTTCGGTCAATGACATGAGAAGTCGCTATGCCTGACTTTTGACACATATCCATGTGATATTTTGGGGCTTTTGAGTTGACATCTAGGCCTAATCGCCTTAACTTATTTCGCCTAATACGCTCTCTGGCCTCTACCTGTGCTTCTTCTCTCACTCTTAACTCTTCTTCTTTTCGCTTCTTAGCAGTGTTGAGTCTCATTAGCATATCCTCAGTAAGAGGTTCTTGATATAGCTTGACTCTACAACCACTAATATAGTTTGGCAAGATATCTCCTTCTAGAGTGGCCAACTGAACTGCACCACTAGTGGAAATTCTATTAATGATCATGGGTCCATATCCTCGTTTTTCCAACTTACGGGCATGTTGTTTCAGTGTGTAAACCAACACTAGATCTCCCTCTTTCAGTCCCTTATCCTTAATGTGTGCATCAAAGTATGCCTTTTGCCTTTTCTTTGCAGCGTAGATGCCTGCTGCCACTCGTAGCCTCGTCTCACCCAAGCGTTCGAGATCAAAGATCCTAGAGGACAATTCATGCCCATTCCACTCATACTCTTGTGCTCCTTTTAAGGCAGGGATTAAGAAATCTAATGGTAGCACAGCGTTCTGTCCGAAGACCATCTGAAATGGGGTGGCGTTGAGTACCGTTTTGTAGGCAACTCGATAAGCCCAAACAGCATGATGAAGTTGTTTGTCCCAATCAGAGCGTTTATTATTTACTAGTTTTGTCAATACGTTACAGAGGATCTTATTGGTACTCTCGGCTTGTCCGTTAGCTTGTGGATGATAGGGGGCAGATTTCTTATGTATCACCAAGAATTCTTGGAGAAGATTTTCAATGACTTCATTCAAGAAGTGTGTGCCTCTATCGCTCACCAACTCTATTGGTAGTCCATATCTCGTGAACACATTCTCGAATAAGAACTTAGCCGTAGTTTGAGCATCATTCTTTGTTGTGGCTTTGACTTCTACCCACTTTGTAAGGTAATCTGTGGCTACAATGATGTACTCTGCATGGGAGTTTCTAGCTGGGGGGTTAATAGGACCTATGTAGTCTATGCCCCACTTCGAAAATGCACGTCCTCCCATCATTGGCCTCAAAGGCATCTCGTCTTTTCTGATAGGATATTGCGCACGTTGGCATGTGTCACATTTCTTCACATAGGTATGTGCATCCATATGAAGAGTGGGCCACCAAAGTCCTGAGAATAGAATGGTCTTGATCACTCGGTCAGAACCAAAATGTCCACCTGCAACACCACTGTGTGCAGTCTCTAAGACCTTTAAATAGTCTGATTCATGAACGCATAGTCTTAAGTAACCATCGTTGCCTCTTCGGTATAGGTTGTCCCCTACTAAGGCATAGCCTTGAGCCTCTTGCTCCATGCTTCGTCTTCTTGCTAGACTAGCCTCTTTGGGTAATCTTCCCGATCTCATAAACTCTACCAATGGAGCACTCCAATCTGGAATTAATGACACTTGATAAAGGGTCGCATGCTCCACTGGGGGTCTCTCTCTGCACCTTGGACAATTCTTAATCCACTCATGTATTTCTTTGTCCATGCTAGGCCAATACACTCCTAAACGCTTCAGATTCTCCAATGTTCGTTGTTTAGAATAGTGATTTTCTAGCATTCCTTCATGGGCTTGTTGCAACCAACTACTATGTTCATCATCCTCCACACAACAAGCTAATACACCCTCAGTATCTTGTTTGTACATGCTTCCTGCTAATATGTGATATTTTTGTGATTTTACAATTTCTTCTTGTGATGTTTTCACATTCTTATTTGCAGGGCCAAAGGTTAGGACTGGTACCAACTTATTTGCCCATTTAGGAACAACTTCTAAATTGAACAGATAAGCATCGGGTAATTCGTCAGACACTCCTTGCGGTGACTCTCCTGAAGTGATGCAAGAAAGGTGATCTGCCCGAAGGTGGGTTCTACCTTTCCTGACAACAACTTCAAAGTCATATTCCATTAGTAAGAGGAACCATCTTACTAAGCGTCCAGTATTGCAAGGTTTATTGACCAAATATAACAAAGCTTGATGATCAGTGAAAAACTTGAACTTGTTGGCCAATAAATAGTGTCTAAACTTCTTCACAGCATATACCATGCCTAAGCCCTCTCGCTCAGTTGTGGTATAGTTCCGTTCAGCTGCAGTGAGTTGTCTACTAGCATATGCTATGGGCAAATCTAAGTTTCCTTCACTTGTGGGTTGTGCTAGCACACATCCTATGGCATGATTGGATGCATCCACATGGACATGGAATGGTTTATTCCAATCAGGAGTGGTCAGTATTGGTGCTGTGCACAAACATTTCTTCAGTTCATTGAAAGAATTCTCGCATTCGTCGTTCCACTCAAAATTAGACAACAAGGCATAAAGGGGTCTAGCTATGATTGCGTACATGTGGATAAACCTACGGTAATATCCACAATGGCCCATAAAGGCTTGTACCTCTTTAACATTCCTTGGCCTTGGTAGCTCCGCTATGGCTCGTACCTTATCTTCATCTGTTGAGATTCCATTCTTAGAAACAATATGACCTAAGATTTTACCTTGACGCACCACAAACACACACTTTTCTGGGTTCAGTCACACTCGATATTCTCTACACTTGTTGAAGATTTGTCTGAGCTCAGGGATGTGAAACCTTCTCTCTTGGGAATGAGCACATAAATCATCCACATACACTTCTAAGCTCTTTTGCAAGAATTCTTTGAAGACATGACACATGAGCCTTTGGAATGTTGCAGGTGCATTGGTGAGCCCAAATGGCATCACACGAAATGCAAAGATTCCCCACTCTGTAGCAAAAGCTATTTTGTGTTGATCTTATGGGGCAATGGCTACTTGATTGTAACCTGAAAATCCATCAAGGAAGCTATAAACTTCCTTGTCTGCAACACGCTCCAAAAGGTGTTCTGTGATTGGAAGTGGATAACTATCTCTAATCGTAGCGGCATTAACTTTTTTAAGGTTAATACAAGCTCGCAACTTCCCGTTCTTCTTGGGTACCACAACAATGGGGGACACCCATTCGGTATGCTCAATCTTATAGATGAATCTAGCTTCAACCAACCTATCAATTTCTTCTTTTATTTTGGCTGCATAGGTATCATTATATGTGTAGGGCTTCTGTTTGGTGGGCTTAGCATCAGCAGTCATGGGGATAGTATGAGAGCAAATTCTTGGATCTACCCCTTTCAAGTCTCTATAGTGCCATGCAAACACATCCCTATATTCCCTTAATAGAGCTACGAGCTCCATTTCTTCTCTTGCACTTAGGTCATCTCCTATATATGTGCATCTCTCTTCGTTCTCTTCGATGGTTACTACAATCTTCTTGGTCTTTTCTTTATTATCATATGATTCTCCAGGTATGATGGCCTCTCTCTTAGGCATTCGTACCAAAATTTTGCGGTCGTCAACTTCATATTTCTTGAAGTTTTCTGGTACTTCAGACAATGATTCCTCCTCTTCTTGTTTCACTGCTTTTCTTTTCTTTTTCTTTTGACTGCTCTCACTTCCATCCTTTGAATTTACTGTTTTAATACTTGTGAGAGGTTCTTCTTCTTTCTGGGTGAACACTCCTATATCTTCTAGATAGTGCTGCTCTGAGTTAAAGCAACTATCCATCACAATAGACTCCAGATCATCGTCATTCTCTTCTTCTTCTATGACATCACTAGGGTCACATTCTTCTAGCAAGGGCTAACACATGAACACTGAGATATCATAACCCTCCTCATTACAATGAGGTGTCCACTGTTCCTCATTGACAGCAATGTCCATGGTGGCTAAGATTTCTGGCCAGCCATGAGGCTCAAACTCCTCATCTGGAAAGATCATCGGTGTGTAGGCATGGTCTCTAACTGGTCTATCTCCTAGCGAAGTTCCTTCTTCTCTTGCCTTTAAACGTTTTTCCTCTTCCTTTGCCACCTTGCACATCCACAAATGAGTATCTTCATGCAGCCATGATGGATCAGGTGAACTTTCAGAATGCACAGAGATGGAATCTTCTTTCGCTTTGTGGATAGAATTCCACTGTAGGGGTGGTACATCTCTGAAGGTGTAATCCTTCAAATTGACCTTGGTGGTGACCCCTAAGTGCTGTAAGTACATGGAGTTAGTTCCCCAATCCTATACTATTTGCAATTGTCAAAGGAAGGGTCTTCCTAGGATCATCTCATAGACATTATTTTTCTCAAAGTCACATATAGCAAATGTATGTTCAAACTCCACACCACAAGTGGTTAGAGTTATCCCTTCGAGTAATCCTAGAGGTCTTTCAAAATGACCGTCGGCCATTTGAAGCTTCATTCTAGTTGGTCTTAATGTGGGCTTGCCCCATTGCTCCCACAAGGAGGTGGTCGCAATAGCAACACCAACACCTGAATCTATGATTGCTTTGGTTGTGTAACCTTGGTAGGTGATTGGAAGATAAGTATTATCTTCTTCACCCTCACACATGTCCCCTATTTTGTCTAGAGGTATCTCTGGTACTTTTTGCTTAGAGCCTGTTTTTGGCATATTGGACTCAAGTTCTGGAACCTGATCCTTCACATGATTCCATAGCTCGGGTTTTGCTTTGAGCAGCTCTTCTACAGTGAGGTGACACTGAACCTTAGTGTTCTTCACGACATCCGTGTTCCTTGGGACCACTGAGTCTTCATTTCTTACTAGTATTGTGGGAGCTCTAATTTGGAGAGATTCAGATTCCCATGGGCGTGGAAATTGAGGCAATTCTTCTAGGGTATTAGATTCAAAATCTAATCTTTCATCTTCTTGCTGTTCTGCTTCATCTCCGTAAATTGATGGAATGTCTTGGGGAAATTGATCATGAAGATCATCAGTCTCAGGAATAGGAGGGGAATTACCCTTCTCGTTGGCCCATTTCTCTTCTTATATTTCCCGCAAGAACTCTTGAGAGTACTGTTGAATTGAAGGAGGTATTCCAGCATCTGTGGAATTAGAAACATAAGCTCCCATTGGTGGTGAGCTTCCTCTTTCAATAACTGGTTGAGCCTGGGGAGGTAAAGAAACTTGTGGTTTGTTTACGAATTGCTCTAATCTTTCTAGTAACCCTTGGAAATGCAAATCTGGTTTGAAAGAGTTTGTCTGATTGAACTTTTGACTAGTCTCAAGTATAGCTTGAGCTTGTTCTACCATTTTCATGCACATTTTCATTCGTTCAATCTCTAAATCCGCTCTAGGGTAACTCTTGTCTAGATTTGCAGCTGTTGGCCCTTCTTGAAGACGAGCCTGGTAGGCCTTGAACATCATGTCCAAGCCTTCTGGGGTTGGATCTGCAAGAACAGACCCTGGTTGCGGTCTATTTACAATGGGTGGTGGGGTGCGATGAGGTGGAATGGATGGAATTTCGGCATGCGAGGGGTTTTGAGATGCAATGTCTTCTATTTTTGTTTTTGCGTCTTTCAAGCTTTCTTCTAGTTCCAATAACTTTTTATTCCACTTACGATTGGCCTTTTCTCTGGTATCCTTCCATGTTCTTGTTTTCCTCTTACTAGGCTCTCCTGATTCACTCGACTCCGATTGCTCTGCTAGTTTATCTTGTTTTAATGCTTGTGCCCTAGTAACTGCCTGTATAGGTGCCACATTACTGCTACTTGAACTTGAATCCGCCACTAAGCCTACCACATTAATGGGTGTAATCTTGGGTGCACTGGAGGGGTTTCTTGGACAATCTCTAGGGAGATGGTCTTTGCCACAATCAGGGCAAAAAGCCTGTATTGTGATAGCCTGTCCTTGACTCGGAGATGGTGGGTGGGGACAGTCACGAATGAAATGATCACCTTGACATCTAAAACAAGATCCTCTAGGGGCATGTGGTCTCATTTGTCTCAATTGGGGCCTAGGGTTAGGATTTGTGTACATGACATTGGAGTATTCTGGCTCCGAATTTTGCTCCATAGGTGGTGCCTCATATTGATACGAGTAAATCTCACTATGTTCAGGTGACTCTGTGTAATACGCATGTGGACTACCTTCATGGGAGTAGTCTGAACTATGAGCATGAGAATCATTATCTGGTATCAATGGGGTTAGGGGCACCAATGCTCTATTTGGATTTTCCTCTCCCACAGCATATTTGACTGGAATCACGTTGGCAGGAGTTGGTGGTTGGTTTCCCAAGACAGGTTGTGGCCTATATGGTGCCTGATATTGCTGTTGTGGTCTATAATATGGCTGTTGGTATTGGTTCTGATACCTACCTTGTGGATAAGGTTGCTGATAATTCTGTCTAACAGCCTGCCTATTATAGGGACAATCTTGAGCCGTGTGGTTCGTATATTTTCTCTCAATAGTGCAATATGGAGCATTCCTTTCTCTCGTGTTCTGGTTGTGCAATGGGCATACATTAGCCATGTGGTCGCCTCCGCAAGTATAACACCGATTCAATGGAGTGACTCTCTGTGTTTGTTTATTTTGGACTCCCAGCTTCTTGGCAACTTGCTCAACTATCTCCTCTATTTCCGTGGAGATTTTTGAAGTATGACTAGTAGAACTATCAGAATCCTTATAGAGTTTGGACAATCCTAACTCCTCACCCAAGTTATCTTCTATGTCAATGCACGTCCGCACACACTCTTCTATGGATCTAGGCTCTTTCAAGTACACATATGATCTTAACTTTGTGCTCAGTAAGCCATCTAAGAACAAAGCCACTTGTTTGGCTGGTGTGGGTAACTTGGGAGCAGGGCATCTTTCTAGGTACTGTCTGAACCTTCTACCTGCTAGTCGCACTGTTTCTTGGGGTGTCTGCTTGAAACTGTGGATCAAGGATGATGTGTTATGCCTGATACCACTCTTGGAAAATTCTACAATGAATTCGTCTAGCAGCTGACCTATATCGCGATAGTTGCGACTACTCAATGGTTGAAACCAAGCCAAGGCAGTGCCCTTAAGAGTCAATCCAAATGCCTCGTATTGGGTGAATAAATCCTCAACCTGTTCAACTCTTAACACTTGTTTGAACTCGGCCACATGATCATAAGGATCTCCTGACCCGTCAAAATAATTCTTCATTGCCTTGATCACTTGAGTGGGTCTAAGGGTTCTTGGGTGCTCTCGGGGTCTAGGCAATGGAAAATCATGTTCATCTCTTTTTTGCCTATGTGCTTGATGTCTCTCTCTTTCAGGTCTTTCATTTTCAAATCCTGATCTATTCCTGCCCACGGTGTGTGCAAAACTTACCTCAGGTCTCTCTCTAGTTCTTTCTCTCTGGGCTTCATGAGCGTGGGATGATCCTACTCCTTGGAGGCCATGGGAAACATTGGATCTTGGTGGGGGGAAAATCAATTCATTCTTCCAAGTATATGCATGTCTATCATGTTCTGTTACCAAGAAAATTTTCTCTGATGTGTTATCCAGGTAGACAACTTTGCCTGGTATCTCTGGATCCTTGAACTCGTAGATGATGACTATGCCCAATTGGCTAGGTTGATCTGGCTTGAATCTCCAAAAGGCTTCCTCTGTTTCTCTATTCAAAAATAGTTCTATGCTTTTGTTATCTTGAGGGATCCAGTCTGGAGTGATCACTCGGGTCAAAACTGACTTACCTCTAGGAGTCTGGGGTCCTTGTCCTACATTTCCTTGTTCTAGGTCTCCTATTTCATTCTCAAGAATGACATTTCCAAACTCATCAGTCCTATCTGGTAGGTTGGTGACCACATACATGGTTCCTTCCTTATCAATGTATGAACCCTCTTCGAACTTGACCACCGGGTGTTCAAGTCCAAAGGATTGATCTGGATTTTTGAGTTGGATCACTGATCGCCTCAGACCCTCCTCATAGATGCGAGCACCTAATTGGTTGGTCCGAATATATTCCAACTGTGTCTTATAGGGACCTTCTGGTGTTTGTAGATGGGCAGTCCCTGAGCCACCTGCAGGTTTTCCCATACTAAAAGACATTTCTGAATCACTTGTGTCTGAACTTAGTAAAAGATGACCACTTAGTTGTTGTGCCCAAGACTTGGATGTATGGTTGACACTAGCCTCAGAAGATCTAATGCTTTGTTTATCCTTGCCTAAGTGTGTACCAGATCTTAGGTTCATAAGCTTTAGTCAAGAGTCCAAATTTTCCCTTTGGTATGGTTCAAAATTCTTTGGAGTCCCCTTGGTTCCCTAGTCCCACTTGAGGGTCAACTTCAAATTATCCTAACTCAAAATCAACGCGTTATTCTTGAAAAAAAACATTTGAGATCGTGTAGGATTTGAAACGAGCTTTCCAACGAGCTATAGAGCTCAAAAAATGGACTTTGGATGAAAAAGTTATGTCAAATCAGGCTCCAGGGGGTCAAAACAGGCAAACAGGACCTTTGGAGAAAATCGCGATTTTGTGAACTTTCAGAGAATCGCAATGCTGTGAAGTCAAAAAATCGCGATGTTGAGCACAAAATCGTGTTTTTGAAAATCGCGATTTTGAGCAGAAAATCGTGTTTTTGGAAATCGCGATTTTGAGCAGAAAATCGTGATGTTGAGCACAAAACCGTGTTTTTGAAAATCGCGATTTTGAGCAGAAAATCGTGTTTTTGAAAATCGCGATGTTGAGCACAAAATCGTGATTTGCAAATCACGATTTTGACTCAGAGAATCGTGATTCACAAAATCGTGTTTTTGGCTGAAAATCGTGATTTGTGAGAATCGCGATTTTGAGCCCGCTGAAAATCGTATTTTCTCAGAATCGTGTTTTTGACATGAAAATCGCGATGTTGAGCACAAAATCGTGTTTTTGAAAATCGCGATGTTGAGCAGAAAATCGTGTTTTTGAAAATCGCATTTTTTGGCATGAAAATCGCGATGTTGAGCACAAAATCGTGTTTTTGAAAATCGCGATTTTGAGCAAAAATTCGTGTTTTCACAGAATCGCCTTTTTCACAAAATCGTGTTTTTTGGCTGAAAATCGTGATTTGTGAGAATCGCGATTTTGAGCCCGCTGAAAATCGTATTTCCTCAGAATCGTGTTTTTGGCATGAAAATCACGATGTTGAGCACAAAATCGTGTTTTTGAAAATCGCGATGTTGAGCAGAAAATCGTGTTTTAGAAAATCGTGTTTTTTGGCATGAAAATCGCAATTTTGAGCACAGAATCGTGTTTTTAGAAAATCGCGATTTTGAGCAAAAAATCGTGTTTACACAGAATCGCCTTTTTTCACAAAATCGTGTTTTTTACTGAAAATCGTGATTTGTGAGAATCGCGATTTTGAGCACAATCACAGAATCGCGATTTTGAGAATGACCACAGAATCGTGATTTTTTCAGCCAACTTTTAGGCGGGAAAACAGAAAATCGTGATTTTTTCAAAAAATTTTGAATTTTCACAGAATCGCGATTTTCATCACAGAATCGCGTTTTTTGGCGGGAAATTCAAATTTCTGAGCGCCGGCCATGGCGAGCTCCGTATGAGCAGAAAATCATGAAAAAAACACAGCGCTTGCTCTCCCTTGCACTTGCTAACTCCTTCCCACGCAATAATGCAAGAAAAATGATATGAAAATGGTGAAAATGCACTAAAAAACAAGAAATTTCTATGAAGAAGAAGATGGAAGAAGGTGGAGATGATGATGATGATGAAGATGAAGAGGAAAAAACAGAAAATGAACGGAAATGATAGTTTTTTTACCTTCCAACGTCGCAAATCTACGATCTTACCATCACAACGCTCGTCCTCGAAGCTCTCTCCCCGGCAACGGCACCAAAATTTGGTGTAGCTCAAGCGTAAGCACCACCTCCTTTACTTGTCAATCCGCGGAGACGTGAGGACCGGTATGAAGACCACGAGCAAGTGTAGGCACAAGTGCGTGAGTGAAAGCACACAAACATGCACACACATACACACACACGCGCACAAGGTAAGATCAAAGAGAGGAACAATGGAAAGCTTTGATTGCAAAAGATTTCTCTTACAAAAGCTCTATTCTCTAACCAGCTAACCTCAAAAATGAGCTCTCTAGCTCTTTTTATAGTTTTTTGACTAGTTTTGGCCCTGTCCAGACCTAGTGTCCGGCCTAGTTAAAAATTAGGTTCCAGGGCTTATTTGAGGGCTCAAACGAAGTCTAAAAATTATGAAAATTGGTACGATGGTACTTCTAATACTCCTCAAGCTCAAGGACTCCTTGGCTTGAACAAAATGGAGTTATAAAAATAGATAATTGTATTTACAATGGTTTTTAGTGATGAAAATCACTTTTTTTGTAGGGGATTCTTCTGAAAATTTGACATACACTTCTTGGAGCTCCCTACTTGCTCCCTTTCCTTGTGTGTCCACCTTTTGATGTGCTTCCATGCTTTGTCCTTGACTTTGAGCTTCAACATTGTGGCTTGACTGCAATAGGATGCTCGCTTTTTCATACCCACACTTGTTTTGGTGGTTGAGACACCGTGCGTCGTATTTCCTTTGTGCCTCGAGCATAAGTAGTCTGCTTCTTGTGCATTTGATCCGCTGTAGGTTGATGC
Organism: Ceratopteris richardii; assembly: GCA_020310875.1. Lineage (NCBI taxonomy): Eukaryota > Viridiplantae > Streptophyta > Polypodiopsida > Polypodiales > Pteridaceae > Ceratopteris > Ceratopteris richardii. The sequence goes on from CM035442.1 coordinate 135,893,784, forward strand.
ATCCCGATGGCCTTTGGAAAAGAAGGGAGTTCCCTTGTATCCTTGACTTAGTGGTTGAGATATTCAATTCTATGCATCACATAGTCTTGGACAAGAATAGCATGGTCATCTTCATGTGTACTCCTAGAAGGACCAGGAGTGTGTGCCTTTCCTAGTTCCTTGAGTGCTCCATTGTCTAACTCAACTGTAATTCGACTCTGATTTACCCATACCTTAAGAAGTCCACTTCTTAGGTTTAGGTTGACTGCACAATTATAGATCCAGTCTTGACCCAAGATAAGAGGCTCAGTGAGATCCTCATCTTGACACACTAGTACTTTAACTGTCATTAGAACATCTTGAATGTAGAGGGGAAGTTCCACCTCGCCCATGCAAGGGGTTTCCACGCCTCCCAATCCTATGAGATATGCTTCGATAGGATTGACTTTTAATTTCAACTCTCGACAGTAAGAAAGCTTAACCGCACTAGTGGCTGCACCTGAGTCAATCAAGGCCTGTACATTTTTTGCACTAATTCATTATCTCTATGGTCACAAAAGGATGGCGATCAATTATTCTATGGGAACTTATTCCTGAGACTTCACACATTGCCATATGATATCCTTGGTCCGCATAGTCATCTGCCCTGGGCTGATCCCTGCCTTGTCTTCTCAACTTCATCCTTCTGATGCGTTCTAAAGCTTCTGCTTGAGCTTCTTCTCAAATTCGATTTTCTTCCTCCTTGCGTTTCTTGGTAGTGTTGAGATGATTTAGCATCTCTTCCGTTAGAGGTTCCTGATATAACTTGACTCTGCATCCGCTTATGTAGCTAGGGGGAATATCGCCTTCTAATGTGGCTAGTTGTACGGCTCCACTCATTGAGATCCTATTTATGATCATAGGTCCATAGCCACGCTTCTCTAATATTCTTGCATGTTGCTTCAATGTGTAGACTAAAACTAAATCTCCTGCCTTCAAGCCTTTATCCTTCACATGGGCATCAAAGTATGCCTTCTATCTCTTCTTAGCTGCATATATTCCAGCAACAACCCTTAGTCTTGTTTCACCTAGTCACTCAAGATCAAAGATTCTTGAACAGAGTTCATGGCCTGTCTAGTCATGCTCTTGTGCCACTTTCAATGTAGGTATCAAGAAGTCCAATGGTAGCACTACATTTTGACCGAATACCATCTAAAAGGGTGTGGCTTGGAGTACCGTTTTATAGGCAACTCGGTAGGCCCAAACAGCATGGTGTAGCTGTTTGTCCCAATCAGAGCATTTATTATTCACTAATTTGGTGAGCACATTGCAGAGAATCTTATTTGTGCTTTCAACTTGCCCATTAGCTTGTGGGTGATAGGGAGCAGACTTCTTGTGTACTACCAAGAATTCTTGGAGAAGATTTTCAATAACTTCATTCAAGAAGTGGGTGCCTCTATCACTTACTAGTTCTATGGGTAGCACATACCTAGTGAACACATTCTCAAATAAAAACTTAGCAGTTGTCTGAGCATCGTTCTTGGTCGTAGATTTCACCTCTACCCACTTGGTTAGATAGTCAGTGGCCACAATGATATACTCAGCATGTGAACTCTTAGCTGGGGGATTAATAGGACCAACAAAGTCTATTCCCCACTTAGAGAATGCTCGTCCACCCATCATGGATTTCAAAGGCATCTCATCCTTACGTATAGGATACTGAGTTCGCTGACAGACATCACATCTCTTCACATAGGTATGTGCATCCATGTGAAGAGTCGGCCACCAAAGTCCTGCAAATAATATTGCCTTGATCACTCGGTCTGGACCAAAGTGTCCTCCTGCTACACCCTGATGAGCAGTTTCCAAGATCTTAAGATATTCGCCCTCATGGACACACAATCTTAGGTAACCATCTTTACCACGCTTGTATAGGTTATCACCAATGAGTGAGTAATCTAGGGCTTCTTGTTCTAAACTTCTCTTTCTAGCCAAAGTCATGTCTGGAGGGAATGTTTTCGTCCTCAGGAAGGTTACTAGTGGTTCACTCCAATCTGGTACTAAAGACACGCGATATAGAGTGGCATGTTCGACAGGTGGTTTAATGCAGCAGATTGGGCATTCCTTGCACAACTTATGGACATCAGCTTCCATAGTCGGCCAATGCACTCCAAGTCTCCTTAATGTCTGTAGGGTTTGTTGCTTTGAGTAGTGTTGCTCCAATGAACCTACATGTGCCAATTGCAACCATTTAGCGTACTCGTCCTCTTCCACACAAGAAGCCAAGATCCCCTAATCTGGATGTTTGTACATACTTCCTACCATGATTTGGTATTTTTGGGCTTTTACTATCTGCCTATCTTGAGTGTTTAGTACTGGATGTTTAGGCCCGTATGTCAATACTGGCACTAATGGCTTAGCCCACTGAGGTACAACTTCCAAATTAAACAAGTAATCGTCAGGAAGGTCATCTGATACTCCTTGTGGGGCCTCTCTAGATGTGAGCCTTGAAAGATGGTCAGCCCTCAGGTGAGTCTTCCCTTTCCTTACCACTACCTCAAAGTCATATTCCATTAGTAAGAGAAACCATCTTACTAATGTACCTGTATTGCACGGCTTGTTTACCAAGTACAACAACGCTTGATGATCAGTAAAAAAATTTAAACTTATTTGCAAGCAAATAATGTTTAAGCTTCTTAACCGCATATACCATGCCTAATCCTTCTCTCTCAGTAGTGGTATAATTTCGTTCAGCTACATTCAACTGTCTACTAGCATAGGCAATTGGAAGATCCATATTACCTTCATCAGTAGGTTGTGCTAACACACATCCAATAGCATAATTGGATGCATCTACATGAACATGAAAGGGTTTATTCCAATTCGGGGTAGTCAAGATTGGCGCTGAACACAATCTTCTTTGAGCTCGTTGAAAGAGTTTTCACATTCATCAGTCCACTCAAAATTAGTCAAAAGTCCGTACATAGGCTTTGCAATGATGGCGTACATGTGTATAAAGCATCGGTAATAACCACAATGCCCCATGAAAGCTTGCACTTCCTTGACATTTTTTGGCCTAGGTAGCTCTGCTATGGCTCTCACTTTCTACTCATCCGTGGATATACCATTCTTTGACACTATGTGTCCTAGAATCTTGCCTTGCCTGACCATGAAAACACACTTTTCTGGGTTCAAGCAAACTTGGTATTCCCTACATTTGTTAAATATTTGCTTGAGTTCAGGTATATGTTTCTGTCTAATGTTGGAATGGGCACAAAGATCATCAACATAGACTTCCAAATTCTTCCTCAAGAACTCTTTAAACACATGGCACACAAGTCTCTGGAAGGTTGCAGGAGCATTGGTAAGCCCGAATGGCATTACCCTAAAGGCAAATATGCCCCACTCTGTGGCAAAAGCCGTCTTATGCTGGTCCTTGGGAGCAATGGCTACTTGATTGTAGCTAGAAAACCCATCAAGGAAGCTGTACACTTCCTTGCCTGCTACTCTTTCTAAGAGATGTTCCATGATAGGAAGTGGATAATTATCTCGAATAGTGGCTGCATTAACCTTCTTCAAGTTAATGCACACACGTAGCTTTCCATTCTTCTTGGGTACCACTACAATGGGGGATACCCACTTAGTGTGCTCAATTTCATAGATGAATCCAGCTTCTACCAGTCTATCTATCTCCTCTTTGATCTTAGCAGCATAATTATCATTATAAGTGTATGGCTTCTCCTTAGAGGGTTTCGCTTCTAAGGTCATGGGAATCGTGTGTGAGCATATGTCAGGGTCTACACCTTTCAAGTCCTTGTAACTCCAAGCGAATACATCTCTGTATTCTCTTAGCAAAGCTATTAGCTCATGCTCTTCTTCCCGTGTTAGGTCATGGCCTCTGTACGTGCATCTCTCTTCTCCTTCTTCCATGGCTACCACTATTTTCTTGGTGGTTTCTTTGTTATCATAGGCCTCCCTTGATTGCGCCTCACGTTTATGCATTCTTATCATGACTCTCCTATCATCTATTTCATACTTCTTGAAGTTTTCTGGGACCTCAAACAAAGATTCTTCCTCCTCAGATGTGACTTCTCTCTTCTTTCTTTTCTTTCCTTCACTCCTAGGGGTCACTTCTGTGGTTAACCTTATGTCATTTGTGAGCTCTCCATGTCTCTAAGGGTGAACTTCTACTTCGTAGAAGTATTCTTCATCTGATGCAAAAGGTGGGTCCATAATGATTGACTGTAAATCAGAGTCACTTGCATCCTCAAATGCATCAGGGCTAGATTCACACTCTTCTAAAACTGCATCTCCCATGATTGGCTCTATGGAGAAGACTGAAATATCATAGCCATCCTCATCAGAGTGAGGTGTCCATTGTTCTTCATTGATGGCTACGTCCATGGTTGCTAAAATTTTTGCCCAGCCATGAGGTTCAAACTCCTCGTCAGGAAATACTATAGGTGCATAGGCTGGGTCTTGAATTGATCTATGGGTTTCTTTTGCACCTACCTCTCTGGCTTTTTCTCTCTTCTCTTCTTCTACAGCTACTTTGCACATCCATAAGTGGGTGTCTTCATGTATCCATGAGGATCCTGATCCTATGGAATGCACAGACTCGGTGTCATCTTTAGTTCTATGGATGGGGTTCCATTGGATAGGGGGTACATCCCTATGAGAATAATCTTTGAGATAAACTTTGGTCGTGACACCTAAGTGTTGCAAATACAAGGAGTTGGTTCCCCAGTCTTGTACCACCTGCAACTGTCGCATAAATGGTCTTCCCAAAATCATCTCATAGGCATGATTTTTGCTAAAGTCACATATAGCAAACGTATGCTCGAATTCAACACCGCATGTAGTGAGAGTTACTCCTTCTAGTAGCCCTAAGGGTCTTTCTATGTGGCCATTGGCCATTTGCAATTTCATCCTCATGGGCCTGAGTGTTGGCTTGCCCCAACGCTTCCATAGGGAAGTGGTAGCAATGGCAACTCCGGCACCTGAGTCGAGAATTGCTTTGGTTGTGTATCCTTGATGGGTGATGGGAAGATAGGTGTTCCCTTCTTCGCCCTCACTCATGTCTCCTATCTTGTCCAAGGGTATTTCTGGCACGGTTCTATGAGATCCTACCTGGGAACGAGGTTTTGCTATCTCTGGTACTTGTTTGGCTACATGTTTCCATAGCTCGGGTCTAACCTTGAGTAGATCTTCTAAGGTGAGATTGCACTGCACTTTAGTGTTTTTCACTACCTTTGTGTTCCTAGGTATGACTGAATCTTCATTTCTTACCATGATTGTGGGTGTTCTCATACATGTGGACTTTGCTTCCCATGGGCCTGTGAAGTGGGGTAGCTTCTGTATGGAATTAGACTCGAAGTCTAATCTGTCCTGAGATTGAGTACTCTCCTGTTCTCCATAAATGGACGGGATGTCTTGTGGGAATTCGTCGTGCGCATCATCGAAAAGCTCAATGGGAGGAGGGACTTCACTTTCTTTAGCCCATTTCTCTTCTTGAATCTCTCGCAGGAATTCTGGTGAGCACCGATTCATAGAAGAAGATGTGTCTGGCTCCGTAGAGTTAGCCACATAGGCTTCCTGGGTAGGTAGGCTCACTCTTTCACTTGTCTTGCCCTTATTTGGAGGGGTGGGTTCCTTTTCTGATTGTGCAATTAGCCTCTCCAATCTTTCTAGCAGTCCATCAAAGTGCAACTGCGTCTTAGCTGAACTAGAGATGTTAAAGAGGCGATTGGCTTCAAACATGGTTTGAGCCAATTCCACCATTTTAGCACAGATCTTGGTTCGTTCAAGCTCTAGTTCCGCTCTAGGGTAACACTTTTCATGATCAGTTACATTTGGCCCTTCTTGTATCCTGGCCTGATATGCCTTAAGCATCATGTTTAAGTCCTCAGGAGTGGGATCTGCTAGTACTGATCCTACTCTAGGGGGTGGTGGAATCGTATGAGGCGGGTTGGAAGGTGGTGGATCGGATGGAGATGGGAATGGTGGGGGTGGGGTAGTGTGAGAGGGAGTTTGAGATGTAAGTTCAATTATCCTGGCTTTTGTTTCTCTTAGGCTTTCCTCGAGTTCACTCATCTTCTTTTCCCATTGTCTTTTCATCCTTTCTCGGCTATCTCTCCAGGCTCTAGTCCTCTTCTTGGTTATGCTCTCAGTTTCACTAACCTCAACACTTTTTTCCTGGCCTAAACTTTGGTTCTGCTGCAAGGCTGGAGCTCTAGTGACCACTTGCACTCGTGCAGTGGAGGTCACACTCCCTGTGGAGTCTACTACTAACCCAATGACGTTGATAGGAGTGATTTTTGGCATATTATTAGGATTCTTTGGGCAATCTCGCAATAGGTGCTCCTTCCCGCAATCTTGACAAAAGCCTTGAATTGTTACTGATTGGGGTTGTGTGGGTGCAGGCATAGGGCAATCACGAATGAGGTGATCTCCCTGACATCTAAAACATGGCCCTCTAGGAAATGGAGGTCTTACCTGCCTAGGTTGAGGTCTAGGGTTGGGGTTTGCATACATGACGTTTGCGTAATCTGTCTCCCAACTAGGTTCACTCGGCTCTTCACTATAGTAGGACTCACCATGTTCAGGAGACTGCATGTAGTAGGCCTGGGGGCTATCAATATGTGTAGAATCGAAACTATGGTCGCTCGGGTCACTTTCTGACAGCAATGGTGTTACTGGCACTATGGCTCTATTCAGGTTCTCTTCTGCAGCTGCCTACTTTATAGGGATCACATTGGTTGGAGTGGGAGGTTGTTGTGCTAGCACTGGTTGAGGTCTTTGTTGGGCCTGATATTGTGGTTGGTAGGTTTGTTGAGGCCTAACATACTGTTGTGGTGGGTACTGGTTCTGATATCTTCCCTGTTGTGGATATGGCTGAGGGTAGGTTTGCCTAACCGCTTGCTTATTGTATGGACAGTCTTGTGCTGTATGATTGGTGTACCTCCGCTCTATGCTGCAGTATTGGCTACTCGGATTTACTTGGGGTTGAGCCATAATGGGACATACATTTGCCATATGGTCACCACCGCAAGTATAACACCTCTTTACTAGGGCAAACCTTGGGATTTGTTTGCTAGAGACACCTAGTTTTTGAGCTACTTTCTCGGCAAGTTCCTCTATAGACTACTTGAACTATCTAAATCTTTGTAGATTTTTGAAAGCTCTAATTCCTCCCCGAGGTTATCCTCGATGTCGATGCACATGCGTACACACTCTTCTATAGTCCTAGGGTCTTTCAAGTACACATATGACCTCAATTTGGTACTTAGCAATCCATCCAAGAATAAAGCCACTTGTTTGGCTGGTGTGGGTAACTCAGGAACAGGGCATCTCTCAAGATATTGCCTAAATCTTCTTCCTGCAAGTCTCACGGTCTCTTGCGAGGTCTACTTGAAGCTATGTATCAATGAGGAAGTATTATGCCTTATCCCAGTCTTAGAGAATTCAGTGATGAAAGCCTCTAAAAGTTGTTCTATGCTCCTGAACTGTCTCTCATTCAGTGGTTGAAACCATGTAAGGGCTGTGTTCCTAAGGGTTAGACCAAAGGCATTATACTGTGTGAATAGGTCCTCAACTTGTTCAGCTCTCAAGACTTGCCTAAAATCAGCCACATGATCATATGGGTCTCCTGTGCCATCGAAGTAGTTTTTCATGGACTTAACTAGCTGGGTCGGTCTTAACGTCCTCGTGTGCTCTCTAGGTCTTGGTAGAGGGAATTCCTCCGCATTCCTTTGGTTCCTTGGGGCTCTAAGTCCCTCAGGTTCCACTTTATTTGTTTCCGTTCTCGTTCTTTCTCTTCCCACTGGGTTGGCACAAACAGGCCAACAGGGCAACAGGCTTTCCTCGGGTTATTTGCTTATAGCCTCCTTATGTGCTCTATAGCCTAATTTTTAAGCCCAAAATTAGCCACAATCCTCAAATTAAAAAACCCTAAAAAATAGGCCAAAAATGGCTGTAAATCGCGATGGACTGGGCTGTCAATTGCGATGGACAGGGTTGTCCGTCGTGGCCTGTCAATCGCGATGGACTGGTGTCAATCGCAATGGACTAGTGTCAATTGCGATGGACTGGTGTCAATCGCGATGGACTGGTGTCAATCGCGATGGACTGAGATTTCAGGTTTCTTTCGTGGCTTTGTGTCAATCGGGGCTCTATACGTCGCGATGGTCAAGAATCTCCTCGAAATGGGGTGTCAATCGCAATTTATCGGTCGGTCACGATGGACAGGGGTGTCCGTCGCGATGGACACGTGTCCGTCGGGGTCTGTTAGTCGCGATTGACAGGCTATCCGTCGCGATGGACAGTGTCAATCGCGATTGATGCTATCAATCGCGATGGACTGAAAAAACACAAATTTTTCAAAAATTTTTGTGGATCGCACAAAGAGAGAGAAGCAATGGAGTTCTTTTAGATTCCTTCAAAAGTGCTCATACAAGTTTAATTCTATTACAAGCTAACGCCAAAAATGAGCTCTCTAGCTCTATTTATAGTTTTTGTCTAGTTTTTGGCCCTGTCCAGACCTAGTGTCCGGCCTAGTTAAAAATTAGGTTCTCTGGCCTATTTGGAGGTTCAAACGGAGTCTAAAAAATGTGAAAATTAATAGGTAGCTGCTTCTAAAGCTCCTCAAGCTCAAGGACTCCTTGGCTTGTACAAAATGCAGCTACAAAAATATGAAATGGTATTTACAATGATTGTTAGTGATGAGAATCACTGTTATAAAAATGTTAATTTGGAAAAATTTGAAGGGCCTATCTGCCAGGTCTGCGTCGACTGCTTTGTCTACTTAATCCTTCACTTTGCTTGGACTCTCTCCGCTGGCTTCCTTGTCTCGTCAGTCAGTGGGTTCCCTGGTTGCTATCAAGAGTGTATGTATGTATATCAATGTAACTATGTGAGTGTATGTGTATGTGTGTATGTATATGTATCTATGTATGTAAGTGTAAATGTTTATGTCTTTGTCTGATGGTATGTGTATGTGTTTGTATGTAAGTATGTGTATCTGAACATGTGTGTATTTTTGGAAGTATGTGTGTATGTATGTAAGTATGTGTCTATGTAAGTATGTGTCTATGTAAGCATGTGTGCATGTATATGTGTGTGTTTATGTGTGTATAATGTTGTATATAATGCCATAGGGCAAGAAACAAAATGGCAATATTTCCCATAGAGTAAGGAACTTAGCAAAAATAACCTTAATGCTCAAAATCCATAAGCAAAGAAGGCTTACAACCATAAGAAAAAAAATCCTTGTAAGCCATACGCAAAAAAGGCTCGCAAGCCATAACCTTCAAACAATGTTCCACCTGCAAAGGATAATCTACTTGCAAAAAATGCATTCTACCTACAAAAGAAACATTCCATGTACATGTATGTGTGTGTATATATATATATATTTGTGTGCATGTCTATGTGTGTGTGTTTATGCGTCTATGCATGTGTGTGTGTTTACATGTGTATACATGTGTGTGTGTACGTGTGTATGTGTACGAGTGTATGTATGTATATGTTGTATGTGTGTGTTTATGTATATGTGTGTAATATGTATGTATATGTGTGTAGGTGTATGTATGTGTGCATTCATGTTTTTGTGTGTGTATTTTTGCGTGTTTGTATGTAAGTATGTGTGTATGTAAGCATGTGTATTTTTGTATGTATGTAATAAATATGTCTATATGTATATGTGTATTTGTATGTGTGTGTGAATGTTTATGGTGTATGTTTATGTGTGTATATGTGTATCAATGTGTGAATAAGTTGTTCCCCTCGTTCAATGGGAATACATAATGACATTAACAATCCCATTTATTTACCATGAGGATGTTTAACATGCTGACACACCACATTGGGAAACATAATGGGTATTACCTTTTTCCATATTTGAACAAAAGAAGAAATATTTACAAGTAGAAACTCTTCTTTGTATGCCTCGAACTCCCATATAAGGTGGTTCATACATCTCTTTCATAAAAAAATCTAGAAAAGACTGAGTGGTGCATAATTTGTGTTAAAAATACAAAAAATCATCATGAAAAGTGTGGCTATGTTGATGTAAAATGAATAAGAACATCCATGACAATATTAGATTTTCTAAGTTGATATTGAATCATTGGACAAAAAGTTTTAATAAAATAATCTCATTATAATATGTCTATCAAAGATCAATGGTTGATGTAATAACTGTTTGATAGCTTGATGGTTAGTTTTCATTAAAACCTCAGAACCCATAAGGTGATGTTTCTAAATCTTTAAAGAATGCACAAATTCTAAAATTCCCTTATCATACAGACTATAATTATGTTCACAAGTTTTAGGTTTCCTAGTTTCAAATGCAATGGGATGATCATTTTGCAATGAAACTGTAGCTATGATTGAACCACTAGCATCTGTAACTACGCATGAAAAGGTTGTGCAAAACTAGGTAACTACAAAAGATATGCATGTGAAGGTGCATTCTTGAGTTTTCTAAAGTATTGCTTTTTTTATAACCCCCATGCAAATTTTAGTTATTTTTATTTAATAAAGTAAGTGGAACTCCTAAGCAAGAAAACATTTTAACATAATTTCTTTACAAACTATCCAACCGAAGAAAAAGAACATACATCATTAATTGATTGGGGTACATGGCATTCTACAATTGCTTTGATTTTCTTTGGATCTAAATGCACTCCTTAACTAGTGGTAAAATATCCTAAATATTCTAATTCATTTCGAAAAAATTATCTTTTTTCTAGGTTGGCATAAAGTATGCTATGAAGTAACAAACTAAAAACTATTTCTAAATGCTTCTCATGCTCACTTTCATTTTCACTATAAATAAGTATATCATCAAAGAAAACAAGAATGAAAGCTTGATAATCAAGGAAAATATTATTCATCATATGTGCAAATGTAGTAGGATCATTTGTAAGTGCAAAGGGCATTACCATAAATTCATTACGACTGGTTTGGGCTCTAAAAGCATTCTTGTAAATATGACTTTGTGTCATAGGTATCTAATGATAACCATATTTAAGGTCAATCTTACTAAAGATACATGCTCCTCAAAGTTTATCTAGAAATTTTTCAATTCTAAGAATAGGGTAGCTATTTTTAATTATGATTTTCTTGAGGGCTCTATAATCAATGCACATCCTATAAGTTTTATTCTTTTTCTCAACTAAGAGAATAAGTGCTCCAAATGGAGAAGAGCTAGGACATAAAAGTCCTTTTTGAAGTAAATCCTTAACTTGGTTTTCTATTTCTTTTTTATGAAAAGGGTCATGCCTATAATGTGCTTTATGAGGAGACGAACTACCAACAAACATATATATGCTATGGTCAAAGGATCCTCAAGAAGGTGGTAGTTTAGAAGGATAATTGGACAAAAACAATCCCTATAGTATTTTGCATGTGCAAAGTATTTTTGTAGGTTATGGATTGTGAGTCTTCTTTGCTTATGATCTGTGAGCCTTCTCTGTTCATGGCCTGCAAGCCTTATGGTTATTTTTGCTAAGTTCCCTACTCAAGGAGAAATGTTTCCAAAATTTTTCTTATAGTATTTCATTCTACAAATCACTACATACATACATAGGCACATACATACTACATACATACATACATACATACATACATACATATGTACATACATACATACATACTTCATACATATATACATATAAACTTACTAACTTACACACTTAGTTACATACATACATATCACATACATAGGTACATGCATACATATATATAAACTTATGTAATAAATTAATTCTATGATCTAAGGATCTAGCCAATTCAGAAAGATCTTAAAATGAACACCGTTTGGGGACCTATGTGTATGCCCAAAGATCTCGAGACTAGACTTATGTAGCAGTTCATGTCCTCTTGTACACAAGTAGCTTAGTAGTTAAGTCTCAAGGGTGGGAAGGAGGAGGTCTTGAGTTCAACCCCCATGGGATACATGGGGAGAGTATTTTGTCGAAAGAGCTCTAGAGTCTTTTGGAAGCATCCACTTGAGTTAACTCCAGTTAATCAAGACACGTGGTGCACATGCAGTTACATGGCGGACACATGGATGATTAGAATCCACATGCCCAAGAAGGCAATCCCTTGGAGAGAGCTATATATAGAGGCATATGGTTGTGAGGAGAGTCATCTCTCTAGCACATGGTGGTCATAATCTTCATTCTCTTGCATTGGTATCAAGAAATGGGAACCCATATCCTAACGTATCCTTTAGTGTGATACTCGAGGCATGAACACAATTCAAACAATAAAGATTTGAGAGTATTTTATAAAAGCCAATAATTTGTTTTAAAGATCATTCCAAATAATGAAAAAGATTCAAAGATGAATCATTTCCTAAGTTATTTGCTTTCTTAGATGGAATCCCAAGTCCTTAAAAGAATAAATTCTCCCTATGTGTAAGAACGGAATTCTTTAAGTAAGTTTAGCAAGTAGTTCCCAAGAAGTCCCAAACCATCACTAGTGGTAATTAAAGTCCAATGATTGATATGACCTAGCGGTGTATCAATCTTGATGAGATTCTTAGTTTTAGAATATGAAAGGCATTAGCATATGCTTGGGCTTGAGGGAAAGATCTCTAAAATCCTATAGGTAAGCAAAGAAACTTTCAATAGTTTAAGAGATCATGATGATAAATACTAAGTTTTTATTCTTGTTGTGAGGTCAACCAGATTTGATCAAGCTTGGAAATGTTTATTCAAGGACTTGGGATTGGATCTACCTTCAAGTTTGCCCAAGTATTGGCAATAAAACTCCTTTTGGGGATTTTTCACTCCATTTCCATTTATTCAATGGAAACTAAATTGTTCCAAGTCTGAACAATGTAAAAGGTCCAACTATGTAGTCTGCAACCGTGATAACCATAATTAAGTATGTGGAAGGTAAAACAAAAAAGTTTACCTATCCTTAAAGGGATTTTTATAAAATCCAAAAAGCATGAGTGGATGCTTAGACTTAAGCAATAGAGAGATTCTTGTAAATTTGTGCCCAAGGTAGCTATTTAAAGCCTCACTAAGAAGGGAATCCAAAGACAAGAATTGAAAATCTCTTCTCACTACAAATTGATTGAGAATAACCAATGAGACTTGAATTAAATAAAGTCAAGAACTTGTAATTCTAAATGGTTGTCTTTTGAAAACCCTAGATTTTCCATCCAAAGGTTTTCAAGTTTCCAAGGTAAAAGCATGAGATCATGAAATGATTGTTACCGTTCGTGTCCATGTGAAAGGCCAAATGGCCACCGGATACTTCTTTGTGTATGTTCTGTAATAAAACATATAGTGTTCTGGTCAGCTACAGATTGTAAGTTTGATCGCATTTGTAAAACCTAGAAAGTGTGTCTTCGTGCTCCCTGTGTACTGTCTTTTTCTTGCGTATTCTATAGCCTCTGTGCGGATTACCGTATGCGGCCCTAAGAGCTCAATTTTCTACTTTGAGGATATCGTCATGTAGCTCTCGAGAAGGAGAGCGCACTATGGTGCATCGCCATCGAATAACTTCACTGGTATCAGAGCAGTTCGATGCAAAAGCTTTTTTCCTTTTGTGCAAGCAAAGCGAGCACCCCCCGGCTTTCCCCAAGGCTTATGACTAAGGCAGTGACTAAAGCGAGGACCAAGGCATAGACCTTGGCAAACCTTGTCATCCAAGTCATCGAAGTCACTATTGGCGCCATTGGCTCTGCGCGAGGGAGAACCTCAATGTCACTCTAGCACAATGACAAGTACCAACGTGAGAAGATTCACCTCATAAATGTCAATCCGTGGAGATGTGAGGACCGGTATGAAGACCGTGAGCAAGTGATGGCACAAGTGCGTGAGTGAAAGCACACAAGCATGCACACACATACACACACGTGCACAAAGTAAGAGCAAAGAGTGGAACAATGGAAGATCTTCGATTACTCAAGGGATCTCTTACAAAGCTGAAATCTACAACAAGCTAACCCCCAAAAATGAGCTCTCCAGCCCTTTTTATAGGTTTTTGAGTGGTTTTGGCCCTGTCCAGACCTAGTGTCCAGCCTAGTTAAAAAATAGGTTCCAGGGCTTATCTGGGGGCTCAAACGAAGTCTAAAAATTATGAAAATTTGTAGGATGGTAGTTCTAATATTCCTCAAGCTCGAGGACTCCTCGGCTTGAACAAAATGGAGTTAAAAAAATGGAAAATGGTATTTACAATGGTTTTTAGTGATGAAAATCACTATTTTTATAGGGATTTCTTCTGAAAATTTGACAGGTGCTTCTTGGAGCTCCCTACTTGCTCCTTTTTCTTGTGTGTCCACTTCCTTGATGCACTTCCATGCTTTGTCCTTGACCTTGAGCTTCAACACTCCCCCCCTCTTGAGTCTGTCGTCCCTGACAGACCCTTGTTGTAGTGGTTGTTCCATGTAGTACATTAAGAGGTAGTGTCATATACGTCCAACAGGAGCGATCCACATCTTGATGGTGCATTTGTGAGCTGTCCAAAACTGCTAGTTGCTCAAAGGAGGTGGTCAATGTTGATTATGAGCAACTCTCGGTGGTGGATGGCTTCCTTGCTCTTATAGTGGTCACCTTGATGTCCTCTGATTCTTCCAAAGATGGCTTTCATAGTTTTCATGCCAAGTACTTGTAACCCATAATGTATGATGGATAAGTGCATTAGTGTACGGGTTGAACAAAATATCTGCCTTGTGCATGGCCTTGTAATGTGGCCCTACGTATACGTACTTGGAAAATGCATGGCAAGAACTATGGTGCAAGAGATTGGGTCTTGAGCTAAGTGCTCAAGGGTATGATGACGAAGAGGTTTCCTAATCTATCATGGTTATAGTGTTGTTGAAGCATACACGTCTTACCATGGTGAAAGGTCCGTTGATCTTCATCTCTTCGTGTTGTAGTTCCATCATGGTGTTTGACCATTGGCTTGTCTTTTTTGTTGATGGATGCCCTTGCTGATAGTTCGCTAATGAGCCTTTTCAAGCACATAGTCCTCTTCTTTTCTTTTCTTTTTCTCTTTTTGTTTTTTTGGTTGGTGCACACGATGGCATCAAACAAGAAGAAAGAGGTTAGTATCAATAAAATATTTTACATGTGAAAATTGTGTCTCATGTGCCTGGGATTTCTCAATTGTGTCTATGCTCGGCCATGTAATGTGGCCCTATATTGATGCACACTTTGGAAATGCATGACCTGAATGGTGCAAAAGACAAGGTTATGCCAAAGGCACATGTTTGCTGCACGTCGAGGTTTTCAATGCTGTTGGTGGACGTTGATGTAGCCTTTGTTGGAGGGTGTCAGTGGATCTCAAAACAACAACTAATTTTAGGGACCCATTTCAGAATAGTGTTGGCCTGCATACAAGTCCATGTTGACTTCTTCATCTTTGGTTGATTGCTTAAATTTTGTATCCGGAGTGGTTCCTTCTTTGTTGTTGTGGATGTTATTGCTGCCTTAGGCTTCCAAACCCATATCCTTAATGATTGTCTTCTTACTTCTGTCGAAGGGTTGAGTTTAACTTCTTTTGGTCTTTGTGCTCTATTCTTACCTTTTTCTCTCCTTGGCTTCTTTCTTGAGACCTTTTGCATGTATGTGAGCCTAGGCCGTTGTGTTTTACCCACATCTGTAATCGCCCTTGTTGAGATGTAGCTAATTTCTTAGGCACCCAGATTTGCGAGAGATCTTTTGGTGGAGGTGGGCCTAGTTGCTTGTTTCTTGTCTTCGCATGGTTGGCTTGTTTGAGTGGAAATCGTGTTGGCAAGGCTGGTGGTTGCTCTCTTTTCCGTACCCAAATCTGCTTCATGCTCGGAGCTACTTTGTTCTTGATTTCTCTTTGTCCATTTGCTAGGGTGGTTGTCATGTACTGCTTCACTTGCCTTTTTGGTTGATTGCTTGTGACGACATTACTCTTCAGACTAGAGGAGTCAGCTTGCATTTGAAGTTGTTCTTTTGTGATCGAGTCCTTCTGGGTCATAGAGCTTTTGACACACACAACATCTTGTTCATGAAGGTTGGTCTTAGAGGAACTCAGAGAGTGTGTGGTGCCATGATCTGTGAGCATGCAGTTGTCTAATTCTAATGTAATGCATTGTTCATGTACCCAAACTTGAAGAAGTTGACTTCTTAGGTTCAAGTTGACTGCATGGTCATAAATCCAATCTTGACCTAGAACAAGTGCCTCTGTAAGGTCCGCATCGTGACACACTAGCATTTTGACTTTTATTGGAACATCTTGAAGGTAGATAGGAAGTTCCACCTCACCCAAACAAGGGGTTTCCACACCTCCCAATCCTATGAGATGTGCTTCTATGGGCTTGATGTCCACTTGCAGGTCTTGGCAATATGAAAGTCTAATTGCACTAGTTGTTGCACCTCAGTCAAACAATGCTCTCACAGTCCTTACACTCTTCTTGTCCTACCTCTATGGTCACAAAGGGGCGTCAGCCAATTATTCGAGAAGTAGTTAGGTCCGATTTTTGGCACATGTCCATGTGATATTTTGGAGCTTTTGTGTTGAGATCTAGGCCTACTTGTCGTAACTTATTTCTTCTAATGCACTCTCTAGCCTCTGCTTGTGCTTCTTCTCTAACCCTTAACTCCTCTTCTTTTTGCTTCTTAGCAGTGTTGAGTCTCATTAGCATTTCCTCTGTAAGGGGCTCTTGATATAGCTTGACTCGGCATCCACTAATATAGTTTGGTAGGATTTCACCTTCTAAAGTGGCCAATTGAATTGCACCACTAGTGGAGATTCTATTAATGATCATGGGTCCATATCCTCGTTTCTCCAATTTCGGGCATGTTGCTTGAGTGTATAAACTAGCACCAAATCTCCTTCTTTCAATCCTTTGTCCTTTACATGGGCATCAAAGTATGCCTTTTGTCTTTTCTTTGCAGCATAGATGCCTGCTACTGCTCATAGCCTCGTCTCACCTAAGCGTTCTAGATAAAAAATCCTAGAGGACAACTCGTGTCCATTCCACTCATGCTCTTGTGCTACTTTCAAGGCTGGGATTAGGAAATCCAATGGTAGCACAACATTTTGTCCGAAGACCATCTGAAATGGTGTGGCATTGAGTACCATTTTGTAGGCAACTCGGTAAGCCCAAACAACATGATGAAGCTGTTTGCCCCAATCAGAGCGTTTATTATTTACGAGTTTCGTCAATACGTTACATAGGATCTTATTCGTGCTCTCGGCTTGTCCATTGGCTTGTGGATGATAAGGGGCAGAATTCTTGTGTATCACCGTGAATTCTTGAAGGAGATTTTCAATGACCTCGTTCAAGAAGTGCGTACCTCTATCACTAACCAACTCTATTGGTAACCCATATCTAGTGAACACATTTTCGAATAAGAACTTAGCCATTGTTTGAGCATCATTCTTTGTTGTGGCTTTTACTTCTACCCACTTGGTAAGGTAATCAATGGCTACAATAATGTATTCCACATGGGAGTTTCTAGCTGGAGGGTTAATAGGACCAACAAAATCTATACCCCACTTCGAGAATGCACGTCCTTCCATCATTGGCCTCAAAGGAATCTCATCTTTTCTGATCCGATATTGTGCTCGTTGACATGTGTCACATTTCTTCACATAGGTATGGGCATCCATATGAAGAGTGGGCCACCAAAGTCCTGAGAATAGGATGGTCTTAATTACTTTGTTAGGCCCAAAGTGTCCACCTGCAACCCCGCTATGTGCCGTTTCTAAGACTTTCAAGTAGTCTGATTCATGAACGCATAGTCTTAGATAATCATCTTTGCCTCTTCGATATAGGTTGTCTCCAACTAAGGCATAGTCATTAGCCTCTTGTTCCATGCTTCTTCTTCTTGCTAGACTCGTCTCATTGGGTAACGTTCCCGACCTCATGAATTCTACCAATGGAGCACTCCAATCTGGAATTAATGACACGTGATAAAGAGTCGCATGCTCCACTGGAGGTCTTGTTTGACACACTAGAAAATTCTTAATCCACTCATTTATTTCTTTGTCCATACTGGGCCAATACACTCCTAAATGTTTTAGATTTTGCAATGTTCTTTGTTTAGATTAGTGATTTCCTAGCATTCCTTCATGGGCTTATTGCAACCAACTACTATGTTCATCATCCTCAACACAACAAGCTAGTACTCCCTCGGTATCTTGTTTGTACATGCTTCCTGCCAATATTTGATATTTTTGTGACTTACAATTTCTTCTTTGCTTGTTTTTACGTTCTTATTTGAAGGTCCGAAGGTTAGGACAGTTACTAACTTATTTGCCCATTTAGGAACAACTTCTAAATTGAACAAATAAGCATCAGGTATTTCATCCGACACTCCTTGCGGGGGCTCTCCTGAAGTGATGCGAGAAATATGGTCTGCCCTAAGATGGGTTCTACCTTTCTTGACAACCACTTCAAAATTGTATTCCATTAGTAAGAGGAACCATCTTACTAAGCGTCCTGTATTGCAAGGTTTATTGACCAAATATAATAAAGCTTGATGATCAGTAAAAAACTTGAACTTGTTGGCCAATAAATAATGTCTAAACTTCTTTACAGCATTACCATGCCTAAAGCTTCTCGCTCGGTTGTGGTATAGTTTCGTTCCGTAGCATTGAATTGCCTGCTAGCATATGCTATTGGCAAATCTAGGTTTCCTTCACCTGTGGGTTGTGCTAACACACATCCTATTGCATGATTGGATGCATCCACATGGACATGGAATGGTTTACTCCAATCAGGAGTGGTCAGTATTGGTGCGGAGCACAAACGTCTTTTCAGCTCATTGAAGGAATTCTCGCATTCCTCATTCCACTCAAAATTTGTCAACAACCCATAAAGAGGTTTAGCAATGGTGGC
Source organism: Ceratopteris richardii (assembly GCA_020310875.1). Classification (NCBI taxonomy): domain Eukaryota; kingdom Viridiplantae; phylum Streptophyta; class Polypodiopsida; order Polypodiales; family Pteridaceae; genus Ceratopteris; species Ceratopteris richardii. Next base: position 135,912,583 of record CM035442.1, read on the forward strand.
ATACATGTGAATAAACCTACGGTAATATCCACAATGGCCCATAAATGCTTGTACCTCTTTAACATTCCTTGGTCTTGGCAACTCTGCAATGGCTTTTACCTTATCCTCATCTGTAGATATCCCATTCTTAGAAACAATGTGACCTAAGATTTTACCTTGTCGCACCATGAATACACACTTTTCTGGATTCAGACACACTCGATATTCTTTACACTTGTTAAAGATTTGTCGGAGCTCAGGAATGTGGTATCCTCTCTTTTGGGAATGAGCGCATAAATCATCCACATATACTTCTAAGCTCTTTCGCAAGAACTCCTTGAAGACATGACACATGAGCCTTTGGAAGGTTGCAGGTGCATTAGTGAGTCCAAATGGCATCACACGAAATGCAAAGATTCCCCATTCTGTGGCAAAAGCCGTTTTGTGTTGATCTTCTGGGGCAATGGCTACTTGATTGTACCCTGAAAACCCATCAAGGAAGCTATAAACTTCCTTGCCTGCAACACGCTCCAATAAATGTTCAGTGATTGAAAGTGGATAACTATCTCTAATCGTAGCAGCATTAACTTTCTTAAGGTTAATACACACTCGCAATTTTCCATTCTTCTTGGGCACCACTACAATGGGGGACACCCATTCAGTATGCTCAATCTCATAGATGAATCGAGCTTCAATCATCCTGTCAATTTCTTCTTTTATTTTAGCTGCATAAGTGTCATTATATGTGTAGGGCTTTTCTTTGGTGGGTTTGGCATCAGCAGTCATGGGGATCGTATGAGAGCAAATTCGTGGATCTACTCCCTTCAAATCTTTATAGTGCCATGCAAACACGTCCCTATATTCCCTTAATAGAGCTATAAGCTCTGCTTCTTCTTTTGCACTTAGGTCATCTCCTATGTATGTACATCGTTCTTCATTCTTTTCAATGGTTACAACAATTTTTTTGGTCTTTTCTTTATTATCATATGATTCTCCTATGATGGCCTCTCTTTTCGGCATTCATACCAGAATTTTTCGATCATCCACTTCATATTTCTTGAAATTTTCTGGTACTTCAAACAATGCTTCCTCCTCTTCTTGTTTCACTGCTTTTCGTTTCTTTTTATTTTGACCTCCTTCACTTCCTTCCTTTAAATTTACAGTTTTAATGCTTGTGAGGGGTTCTTCTTCTTTTTGAGTCAATACTCCTATGTCTTCTAAATAGTGTTCCTCTGAGTCAAAGTAAGCATCCATCACAATGGATTCTAGATCATCGTCATTCTCTTCTTCATCTATGACCTCACTAGGATCACACTCTTCCAACAAGGGCTGACACATGAACACTGAAATATCATAACCCTCCTCATCACAGTGAGGTGTCCATTGTTCTTCATTGACTGCAATGTCCATGGTAGCTAAGATTTCTGCCCAACCATGAGGCTCAAATTCCTCATCTGGAAATATCATCGGTGTATAGGCTGGGTCTTTTATTGGTCTATCTCCTGGGGAAGTTCCTTCTTCTCTTGCTTTTAGGTGCTTTTCCTCTTCCTCTGCGACCTTGCACATCCACAAGTGAGTATCTTCATGCAGCCAGGATGGATCTGGTGAGCTTCCAGAATGCACAGAGATTGAATCTTCTTTTGCTTTGTGGATAGGATTCCACTGTAGGGGTGGTACATCTCTGAAGGTGTAATCCTTTAAATTAACCTTGGTGGTGACCCCTAAGTGCTGTAAGTACAAGGAGTTGGTTCCCCAATCCTATACTATTTGCAATTGTCGTAGGAAGGGTCTTCCTAGGATCATCTCGTAGACATTATTTTTTTCAAAGTCACATATAGCAAATGTATGTTCAAACTCTACACCACAAGTGGTTAGAGTTATCCCTTCAAGCAATCCTAGAGGTCTTTCAAAATGACCATCTGCCATTTGAAGCTTCATTCTAGTTGTTCTTAATGTGGGTTTGCCCCATCGCTTCCACAACGAGGTGGTCGCAATAGCAACACCAGCACCTGAATCCACAATTGCTTTGGTTGTGTAACCCTGATAGGTGATCGGAAGATAAGTATTACCTTCTTCACCTTCGCTCATGTCTCCTATTTTATCAAGAGGTATTTCTGGAACTTTTTGCTTAGAGCCCACTTTTGGCATATTGGAATCAAGTTCTGGAACCTGATCTTTCACATGTTTCCATAGCTAAGGTTTTGCTTTGAGTAGCTCTTCCACAGTGAGATGACTCTGAACCTTAGTGTTCTTCACAACATCAGTGTTTCTTGGAATCACTGAGTCTTCATTTCTTACCAATATTGTGGAAGCTCTAATCTGAAGAGATTCAGATTCCCATGGGCCTGTGAAATGAGGCAACTCTTGTAAAGAATTAGATTCAAAATCTAATCTTTCATCTTCTTGTTGCTCTGCTTGGTCTCCGTAAATGGATGGAATGTCTTGGGGAAATTGATCATGAAGATCATCAATCTCAGGAATAGGAGGGGAGTTACCCTTCTCCTTGGCCCATTTCTCTTCTTGTATTTCCCGCAAGAACTCTTGAGAATACTATTGAATTGAAGGAGGTATTCCAGCATCTGTGGAATTAAGAACATAAGCTCCCATTGGTGGTGAGCTTCCTCTCTCAATAACTGGTTGAGCCTGTGGAGGTAAAGAAACTTGTGGTTTGTTTACCAACTGCTCTAATCTTTCTAGTAAGCCTTGGAAATGCAAATCCGGTTTGACAGAGTTTGTTTGATTGAACTTTTGACTAGTCTCGAGTATAGCTTGAGCTTGTTCTACCATTTTCATGCACATTTTCATCCATTCAATCTCTAAATCTGCTCTAAGGTAACTCTTGTCTAGGTTTGCTGTTGTTGGCCCTTCTTGAAGGCGAGCGTGGTAGGCCTTGAACATCATGTCCAAGCCTTCTGGGGTTGGATCTACAAGAACAGACCCTGGTTGTGGTCTATTTACAGTGACTGGTGGGGTGGGATGAGGTGGTCTGGACGGAGCTTCGGTAGGCGAGGGGCTTTGAGATGCAATGTCTTCTATTTTTGTTTTGGTGTCTTTCAGACTTTCTTCTAGTTTGGATAGCTTTTTGTTCCACTTGCGATTAGATTTCTCTCTGGTATCCTTCCATGTTCTTGGTTTCCTCTTACTAGGCTCTCCTGACTCACTTGACTCCGATTGTTCAGATGGCTTTGCTTGTTGTGCTGCATGTGCCCTAGTAACTGCCTGTACAGGAGCCACATTACTGCTACTTGAACTTGAATCCGCCACTAAGCCTACCACATTGATGGGTGTAACCTTGGGTGCACTAGAGGGGTTTCTGGGACACTCTCTCGGGAGATGTTCCTTGCCACATTCAGGACAAAAGCCTTGTATGGTGATGTTTTGTCCTTGTCCCAGAGTTGGTTGGTGGGGACATTCACGAATGAAATGGTCGCCCTGACATCTAAAGCATGGTCCTCTAGGGGCTTGTGGTCTCACTTGTCTCGCTTGGGGCCTGGGGTTTGGATTTGTGTACATAACATTGGAGTATTCTGGCTCCCAATTTTGCTCCATCGGTGGTGTCTCATATTGATATGGAGAAGTCTCACTTTGCTCAGGTTCCTCTATGTAATAAGCTTGCGAACTATCTTCATGGAAGTAGTACGAACTATGAGCATGAGAGTCATTTTTTGGTATCAATGGGATTAGTGGTACTAATGCTCTATTCAGGTTCTCCTCTGCCATCGTATATTTAACTGGCATCACGTTGGCAGGAGCTAGTGGTTGGTTTCCTAGGACTGGTTGTGGCCTATATGGTGCCTGATATTGTTGCTATGGCCTGTAATATGGCTGTTGGTATTGATTCTGATACCTACCCTGCTGGTAAGGTTGCTGATAATTTTGTCTAACAGCCTGCCTGTTATAGAGACAATCTTGAGCCGTGTGGTTCCTGTATTTCCTCTCAATGGTGCAATATAGAGCATTAGGGTTTCCTTGGGGTTGAGCCATCATCAGGCATACATTAGCCATGTGGTCTCCTCCACAGTTGTAACATCATTTCAATGAGGTGACCCTTGGCATTTGTCTATTTTGAACTCCTAGCCTCTTGGCAACCTGCTCAGCTATCTCATCTATCTCAGTGGAGGTTCTTGAAGTATGACTAGTAGAACTGTCAGAGTCCTTATAGAGTTTGGATAGTCCTAACTCCTCATCCAAGTTGTCTTCTATGTCTATGCACATCCGCACACACTCTTCTATGGATCTAGGTTCTTTCAAGTACACATATGATCTCAATTTTGTGCTCAATAAGCCATCTAAAAACAAGGCCACTTGTTTGGCTGGTGTGGGCAATTCCGGTACAGGGCTTTTGTTGGAGGTGCTATGTCTTGGAGATCTCATCGTCAAGAATGTACAGTTGTTTCCACCATAGAAGCAGAGTATGTTGCAGCAAGTGAGGCATGTAAGGAAGCATTGTGGCTTTCTTATCTTGCTTGTGATATGGGTTTACCTCAGCATGTATCTCGTTTGCTCAGCGATAGTCAGAGTGCTATTGCTTTGGCTAAGAATCCGGTCTATCATGCAAAGACCAAGCACATTGAGGTGATGTATCACTTCATTTGAGATTGCTTAGCCACTAAGCGCATTATTCTTGAGAAGGTTCGCACTTGAGATAATGTTGCAGATGCTTTGACTAAAGCTCTACCATAGGATAGCTTTCGACACTGCTGTCACTTGATGGAGGTTACTTGATTCATGATCTTACATAGTCACTTTTATACTATGTAACATGCCCATCAAGTGGGAGGTATAGTTTGTATAATTACACTCAGGCATTTGTTATCATTCTTTATTTCTCTCCCATAGTTACTTTAGCCATATTGGCCTTTAATGGGAGATTGTTACTGTTATGTCCATGTGAAAGGCCAAATGGCCACCGGACACTTCTTTGAATATGTTCTTTAATAAAACATATAGTGGCCTGGTCAACTAGAGACTGTAAGTTCGATCGCATTTGTAAAACCTAGGAAGTCTGTCTTCATGCTCCGTGTGTATTGTTTTTTTCTTGCATATTCTATAGCCTCTGTGCGGAGTATCATGTGTGGTCCTAGGAGCTCAATTTTCTACTCTGAGGATATCATCGTGTAGCTCTTGAGAAGATCACTTCAATGATCGTATGAAGGAATCAAAATCTAGAATGTCAAGTTAGAGGTAATGCCTAAAACTTCAAAATTCTTTTAAAAAATTGAAGTGAGAAGGTACTCTATAAAGATATGTTTAAACTTCACGATAAGTATCACTCACACATCAATGTAAATATAAAATAGGGTGGTATGGGACACCAGATTTTATACTCAGATTGATGTAGGAAAGATGGTATGGGACATCGGATCGTGGGGTGATAATTATCTTTTAGTCCTAGAATGAACCTTGAAGTTAGATTTGATCCTCAATTGAATTAAAACTTCAAAGGAGAAGTTTAAATTCAACGAGGATAAAAGCATGACCTCAAGATACTCCAAGATTAATAAAGTATGAAGAAACAAAGTAAGTAACTTCCAAAATCTTCTTTTTCAAATAAGGAAAAAGACTCTTATTTGAATGATGGGACACTTCAAGTAAAAGTGTTGTTGATTCAAAAATATTTAATAAATTTTTGAAGAAGTAGCACCTTGACACTGAAATAATCCTTTCAACTAAGGAATAGATTGACTAAGTCAAGCACCAAGTTCCTAGTGTAACTCGGTAAATTCAGCATTTCTAGCAAGCAATCATAAAGATTGAATATAGGCACGAACTTAGTCTTGAGTGAAGCATTATTTGAGCGAAGGTTCATCAATAGAACCTCAATGGGTTTACACACTGATATTGGATAGCACACTAGTATCTTGTGGTTGGATGATGTTTTAGATTTGCTCTGAATCTTTTTGAGAATCCAATTTATTTCTCTGAAAGATAGATAAATTGCTTCAATATCTTGTTGAAGCACATCTTTTAGTAGTTAAAGTCTTGAGTCATCTAGAGTTTGAATCATAGCAAGTCTACGTATTTTCGACGTTTGAATTGGTTTTTGTGTTTGAATATTTCAAGTATCTATGGCATCTAGTAGTAGTGATCCTTGGGCTGATTTGGAGGAAAAAATAACATATTTTTGCAATAATAATAAGTATCAAATTGCTAGGACGAGAAGAATAATGAGAGAGCATGTGTGGAAGTATGGAGAGTTTGATCATACTATTTTATTGCCTAAAAGATATGAATAACGTCAAAGTGGTTTAGTGCATTCAAGTGACATAGAGCTAAATCATGATCTAAACAGAGTGAGATTATTAAGCCAAGATCATGTTTAAAGTAACAATGAAGTAAGCCCAAAGCTTTGTGAAAAGCTTCAAACTTCTCCCTAGGTAGAGCCTTGGTGAAAAGGTCTGCAATGTTCTCCTGCGTGGGCACATATGCCAAGCTGATCTCCCCAGCAGAGAACCTCTCCCTGACATAGTGATAATGCACCTCAATATGCTTAGTGCGAGCATGGAACACAGGGTTCCTCGCAACTGCCAATGTGCTCTGATTGTCAGTGAAGATGGTGGTGGCAGAAGACTGGCCAACACCCAAATCAGCCATAAGGCATCTGAGCCACACACACTCAACAGTCGCTGTGAAAGCTGCCCTATACTCAGCCTCACAACTGGAAGTGGCCACAGTAGGCTGCTTCTTGCTCAACCAAGATATACATGAGCTACCAAGCATGAAGCAAAAACCACTGGTGGACACACGAGTGTCATAGCAACCAGCCCAATCTGAGTTAGAAAAAGCATGCAAATCTGGCGGTAGTGATCCCCCCTTGGGATAAAACAACCCAAGTAGCCGAGTACCACTCAAGTAGCGAAAGATGCGCTTAACCGCTTTCGAATGCGTGACTCCTGGGCAATGCATAAACCTGCTCATCTATGAGACAGCAAACTGAATATCTGGCCGAGTAATGCATAAGTAAATCAAGCATCCAACAGCTTGCTGATAGAGAACAACATCAAATGCATCTCCAGCATCATGAAGACTCAATCGTAAACCTGTCTCCATAGGAGTGGCAATAGGCTTACAGTCTTCAAGGCCAAAACGCTGCAATAATGTGTCAATATATTTCGTTTGACACAAAGCCATTCCACCATCAACATGCATAAACTCAATGCCCAAATAGTGATGCAAATGCCCCAAATCAGACATCTCAAATGAGGCATGCAAATCAGCCTTAAAATTAGCAATATGTGTCTCAATAGGACCAGTGAGCAACATGTCATCAACATAGACAAAAATGATCAGAAGCACATCATTAGCACGCTTAACATATAAGGTGCTTTCAGTTGGACTGTTCTCAAAACCATGTGCAATCAGATAGGCATGTATCTTCTCATACCAAGCACGTGGTGCTTGCTTTAAACCATATAATGCCTTCTTTAGCCTGCAAACCTGGTTTTCATGCCCTTTTTGCACAAAGGCACGGGGCTGAAAAACATACACTTCTTCATGCAAGTCACCATTTAGAAATGCTGTTTTAATGTCCAACTGATGTACATTCCAACCATGATGGGCTGCAAGTGCACAAATGCTCCGAACAGTAGTCATACGGCATGTAGGTGCAAAGGGCTCATCAGAATCAATGCCTCTTTCCTGTGCATAACCCTTTGCAACAAGCCTAGCCTTATACCTGTCAACTGTACCATCAGGTTTACGCTTCAGCTTGTATACCCACTTAGTGCCAATGGCCTTCTTGCCAGGAGGCAAGTCACATAAAGACCATGTACCATTCTTCATTATAGCATCATATTCAGATTGCATAGCAGCCATCCAATTTTTTGAATTTTGTGCTTCATCAAAAGAAACAGGCTCATTCTCATCACAGAGACTAGATGCAGCCATAGCATAGCAATCTGATGCAAAGGAGGCACTATGAGAGCCTGAACGAGTACGATATGACAAAGGTGCATCTAATTTGCTGTCACGCAAAGTCTGCACCAACCATTTTGGCATAGTTTTTGCCTACTCAATATCAGCTCTCTCATCAACAAGTGCATCATGTAAATCTGCATCAGAAATGGAATGATCTGCATCATCATATGAAACCTGCAAAGGCTGAGACGTTGCCTCATTAGGACCAGCACTAGACTGTCCACCTATAAAAAGAGGCATCAAAGTATCATACATGTCTTTGGAGCTAACAGATGTCTCCTTAGTACATGAAAGCAATGGCTGAATAGCATCTTCCACAAAGACAACATCACGGCTAACCAGAATGTGTTTAGTCTGTGGATGATACAGACGATAGCCTTTACTTTCAGAACTGTACTCAACAAAAATACATTTTACTGCCTTATCATCAAATTTTCTACGATGTTGTTCAGGCACTAATGCATATGCCAAACAACCAAAAACACGCAGATGAGCAACAGATGGCTTGCCAACTGGAGCCCATGCTCTCAAAGAATCAGAGGCTTCAAAACTACTCAAGTCCATGAAAAAGGAGGTTAGTATTTTTGAATTAATAAAGATGGATGGGAAATTCAGATCAGAGTTATTGCAGATAATTGATGAAGCTTCCACTACAAGTTTGGTGGCAAAGACTGTTGTTTTACATAAAGGAAAAATTGTAGGGGAAGCACCCCTTACAGATTATAAAAGTCCTCGGCTAACAGTATCTATCAAAGGTCATGAATTTCAAGGAGTCATTGTGGATGGTGGTTCTAGCATTAACTTGATGCCTGAACATACAATGGAAAAGATTGGACTCCACCCTTCAAGGCCTGCAAATTTCACTATTACTTTGGCAGATCAGAGCAAAGTAAGGCCCTTGGGAGTGATCCCAAAAGTTCCAATTGAAGTACAAGGTAATCTATTCATTCTGGATTTTGTGGTTTTAAGATTGCCCCAGGTTGAAGGAGGATTTCCCCTCTTAATTGGATGACCATGGCTGAGGCATGCAAGTGTCATTCATGATTGGGGCAAGGACACTATGTGGGTACAAAAGAAAGGGCAAGAGCTGACACAGATTCATTTCGAAGAGGGCCCAGATAATCAAGGAAACACTAGCATGATGCAAACAGTTGGCATATGCATGGAACCGAAACCGGAATATCAACCCCAAATAGATTTTGAGGAAGAAGAGGATATTCTAAATTGGCTCCAAGCAGGCAACTCTTCCCCTTGTTTTGGAATTTTCCTTAATAATTCTTGTATGACTGAAGGGTATGATGAAGATAAGGAGAAAGTCCAGGTTGATGGATTGGGAGAGCCCATCACAGACCACAGAAGGGGCAGGAAGACACCCCTCAAATACAACATGGAGGAGGATATGACAACCACAGATAAGGAGGTTACTAAAGCTAAAGGCAAGCTAAAAGATTCTAGTGAAGAGTGTTCTTTCCCGATTCAAGAAATCCCTACAGGATGGATGCAGGACAAGGAGGAACACATTGAAATCCAAAATACACCTGCTTATGAAGCAATGCACGAAAAGCTAGTAGAAGCTGATATGGAAGAAGATGATCACGAAGATAATATGGTAGAGAGAAATCCTGTCAAAGAAATACAATTAGGCACTCAAGACAATAATTGACCAGTTTTGGTGGCCAATTGGTTGTGGAGCCACCCAAGGCTCCTTGAAAAGGTAAAATCATTCTTGACCCATTATACAGATGTTTTTGCCTGGCATTATAAAGACTTAGAAGGAGTGCCTGCAACTTTTGGAGAGCACATAATCCCTCTGGTTGATGGAGCCAAACCCATAAGAGGGAAAAGTTATAGACTTAATCCAAAATATGCTGAAGCTGTCTATGTGGAAATATAGAAGATGGAGGACGCAGGAATCATTATTCCTGTGGAACACTCAGAGTGGCTCTCACCTATGGTTATAGTACCAAAGAAGAATACTAATAAAATCAGAATTTGTGTTGACTTTAGAGCACTCAACAAGGTGACCATTCCAGATGGTTTCCCAATGCCTTTTGCAAAGCAAGTCATTAAAGAAGTGGCTGGGCATGCATTATATAGCTTTATGGATGGATTTAGTGGCTATAATCAAATATCAATACACCCAGAGGATCGTGAGAAGACCGCTTTTATCACACCTTGGGGAACATATGTGTATGTAAAAATGTCATTTGGGCTCAGAAATGCTCCAGCCACCTTTAATAGAATGGTCAATCTCATTTTTGGCCCCCTATTGCTGGAATCACTTAGAATCTTCATGGATGACTTCTCTTCGTTTTCAGGCTCACACCAAGAAACCCCTCTAGATTGTTTGGACCATCACTTGAGGCAGCTGCAGAATGTTTTCAAGAGATGCAGGGAGACTAAGCTAAAGCTCAATCCAAACAAATGTCATTTCCTTATGACAGAAGGAACTCTATTAGGACATGTGGTGTCGGCTAAAGGTATGGCCCCAGATCCTGATAAAATCATTTCTATATTAAAGCTGCCTAAACCTAAATCTCCTAAAGAGATTCAGAGTTTCTTGGGGCATACTGAATACCATAGAAGGTTTATAAAAATGTATGCAGAGATAGCCAGACCATTGGCTAGACTTACAGGTAAAGAAGTACATTTTAAATGGGAAGAAGAGGAGGAAAAGGCATATCAAACATTACAGTCAAGGTTAGTGTCTGCTCCTATTTTGATCACACCTGAGTGGTCAAAAATCTTTCATATACATGTAGATGCCAGTGCCTATGCAGTGGGGGAAGTTTTGACCCAACCCAGTGAAGACTTTAAAGTGGACAGACCAATTCAATATGCCAGTAGAATCTTGACCAAGGTTGAAAGGAATTACAATACTACAAAAAGGGAAGCCCTAGCAATGGTTTTTGCTGTCCAAAAATTCCGTCATTACTTGCTGGGAGTAAAATTTATAATTATAACAGATCACCAACCACTAAAATACTTGCTCAACAAACCACAAGCCACTCGTAGAATATGGAGGTGGTTATTGTTGTTCCAAGAGTTTGATTTTTCTATAGTCCATAGACCAGGTAAAGATAATGTTATGGCGGACCACCTATCCAGAATCAATATGATGAATCAAAATAGTGGAATCAACGATGATTTTCCAGATGCTCATCTGTTTGCTGTACAAGCTCAAGGTTGGTATTATGATATCAAAAATTTCATTAAAACGGGGTTGTATCCAGAAAAGGCTAGTGTTGTGCAAAAGAAGAGACTGCTAATCAAGAGTAGACCATATACCTTCATTGAAGATAAATTATATAGACAGGGAAAGGATGACATGTTTAGGAAGTGTTTGGAAGAAGAAGAAGTGAGGAAAGTCCTTCACTCTGCACATGAAGGAATAGGTGGTGGGCACCTTCCAGGGCATATTATGAGTCAGAGGATACTGGATGCTGGTTTATGGTGGCCTACACTATTTAAGGATGCATATGAATGGGGAAAGGCATGTGACGTTTGCCAGAGGTGTGGACCTAAGCCAACAAAGCAGAGGCATAGCCCCTTGATTGTTTCCACTTCTTGGCAACCATTTGAGAAGTGGGGCTCGATTTTGTAGGGCCCATCTACCCTCCCGCGATTCCAAAAAGAGAGAAATATCTCTTGATAACTATAGATTATGCAACAAAGTGGGCTGAAGCTATTGCCTCCCCCGACTGCACTGCCCAAACTGTTGCTGATTTCATTTACAGTAACATCATTTGCAGGTTTGGATGTCCACTTGAAATTTGTACAGATCAAGGTACCCATTTTGTCAATAAGGTCCTGCAAGAAATTTTTAACAGGTATAAGATTCTACATAGGACCTCTTGTGCTTACTATCCAAGAGCCAATGGACAGGCTGAATCAACCAATAAGGTTTTAATTTCAATGTTAAGGAAGGAGTGTATGTTACAGCCCACTTCCTAGGGCATTGCTTATCAAGGTACTCTATGGGCATACAGGTTAGCTTACAAAGAGGCCACGGGATATTCTCCATTCCAATTGGTTTATGGCGTAATGCCCATTGAGCCCTTTGAATTTTTACATGGATCACCTAAGATAGCATTCATGCAGGGCAAGAAAAATTGTGATGTCTCTCAGAGGCTTGGCGCACTACATAAAGTGGAGGAGATTCCTCTATTAGCAACAAAACAGTTGATAGAGACTCAGATGAAAAGAAAGGAGGCACATGATCGATATCTGTGGAACAACAACATAGAACCAGTCATGTTAGTTCTTCTTCATAGACCTCATCTTCAATCAAAATTGAGAGGAAAATGGCTTCCACATTGGGAAGGACCTTATCGAGTCAAAACAATGCTAAATTGGGGTGCTGTGGAGTTAGAGATGCTGAAAGGAGAGGACTTGCCATTGGTCAACATCTCAAGGCTCAAGGCCTACCATCAACACACTTGAAGAAGTATGGATCACCTGGAAATGCAAAATTTGTCCAGGTTGTACATAGCTTTCTCATCTCATTTTGCTTAGTTTTGGTAGTTTTCCTTATCAATTTCAAGCTTGTTCCTTGTGTTTCTAGCAAACCTAGAAGGCATTTCATAACCTCTGCAAATTAAAAACTTTTGGGTATTTTTGGTAATTTTTCTAGCAATTTTAGAATTTTTCTAGCATTTTTTATCCTTTTCCGTTATCATTTTCTTGCCAAATAGGAGGAATAAAAGGAGGCTCTCTGTGGTTTGATGAAGGAATTTGGGCTTAGCATTGTAGAATATGTCATGAGAATTTTTTGGCACTTTTTTGGATTTTTTTCTTAATTTTTCTCTATTTTTGGGGTTATTTTACAAAAAAAAAGGGGCCCCCCAAGGTGTCTTCTTGTTTTTTGCAAAAAAAAAAAACAAAAAAAAAGCCCCCCCTCCCCCCGCCCCCCCCCCTCCCTCCACACACACCCCCCCTCTCCCCCCCCCCCCCCCCCACACACCCCCGCCCTCTTCCCCCCCCTCTGCCCCCCCCCCCCCCCCCCTTTTTCTTTTTTTTTTAAATTTTATTTTTATTTATTTTATTTTATTTTCTTTTAATATTTTAGTCTGAGCGTTGGCAAAAAAAAAAGAGACCATTTTATTTTTATTTAATTTAATTTTTTTATTTTTCATGGCTCAAAGCTTTTGGCTCTGGATTGTGCCTCGGTTGGCCGTTTTTTACAAAAATGGAGTCATTTTCATGTTTTTTGGCACCTCTGGACTCAGTTTTTAACTTTATTTTTCAAGATTCCCACTTTTTGTCTGACTTTTGGTCCAAAACCACATGTTTTGCGCGCAATTACCACATGTTTCTATTTCACCACATTGGTCACATTGTCTATTATCACCTCCTCTCACCATTTGTTTCAAAAATTCCCATATCCTCCCTCTGTAGCTCTCTTGTTTGATCTTTTTCCCCTCCCCAGACCCCATAATACTTCTCCCAATCCCTCCCTTTACCCAGCTGCCCAGCCACATCCTTAACCTTCCCGATCATATCCCTCTCCGCCCCATCAGCCCTTCCTTCCCCTTCCTTTCTACCCTCCCATTGCAACCCTTTGCTTTTCCATGGCAATATCCAGTTTTTGGTTCTTTTCTGGTGCTTGATCTGGTGGAATTGGTTGCTGCTCAGATGTCCTATTCAAGTTTTTGCAGCTTCATTATCATGGTGTCCTATATGCTCAGGGTTTTGGCTATAGCTCTCCGGGACAAAGAGCACATTAGGTGGTGGGCAACTGTTGAGCCCATAAAAGTCATGTTGGTCAAAGTCAACTACAGTCAAAGTCAAAAGGTCAAAGTCAACTAGTCAAAGTCAACAAGGTCAAGGTCATAGTCAACAGGTGCAAAGTCAAAGTGTGTAAGTGCAGGTGTCAAAGTGCACAGGTAGTGCACAATGAATTGTCCACAAAGGGTAAATTGGAGAAAGTGGGTTGCAGGTTGCAGAGGTATTTTCTCTAATTTCCCTAAGGTTCAAAGTGTGTTTTAAAGTGTTTCGGAAGGTTCAGGTGAACCCCCCCTTATGTGCAAAAGTGAAGACTTAAAAGGAAATGTGAAGGTATGTGAAGCGGCAACGTACGCACAGGTGAAAGTATGGCCCCCCCATTAAAATTTTTGGTTTTAGTCTAAAGTCACTACAGGACAAAACAGTGAGTCGTTGGCTGCCACTTGTAAAGACAATCTTGGGACATCAAAGTGAGCACCAAGATGCTATTGCAGTTAGGAGCGTACGTGATCGACACACTCAAATCAAGGCAAGGTTTATTCTAGGACCAATCTGAGAGTAAGCAAGAGAAGCATAGGCTAAGTGGAGCAAGGGAGAGAAGTCTAAGAGTAATCAGTGTGCGACGCAGAGAGGTAGAAGTGCAAGGTGCATGGAGAGTGACTAAGGATTTGTGCAGAGAGTGCTAAGCTATACTCCCCCAAGGATCTCAAGGTCTCATTGCAGTGCACGTGTGCCGACAGAAGGTATTCACCCCTCCCCCCTTTGTGGAAGCTTGGTGCAAGGTGTGCACAAGGATAAGCTTGAAGCAGGTGGAGGTCTAGTGCAGAGGAGGCCGACGACAAGAAGACTTTGGGATATTTGGGTATTTTGTAAGTGAGCACTCTGTGGAATTGTTCATAGAGGTATTGGCTTGTCTTGTACTTCAAACATTGTAATTATCTTACTGTAATCAATCGGCAGAAGCTTCCAGGTGTATTTTCTCTTCTTATTTCTTCCCTTTTCTCCTACAAACCCTCAAACTCTTTCTTGTCTAAGAATCCCCCAACACACATGAACACTTCGGACTTTGCTTTGAGTGGATATACCCATGCATGCCTGGAAAAATCATCAATGAAAGTCACGAAGTAAAGGTAATTTCCAAAAGAGGGTGTCTGCATAGGACCACAGACATCACTATGTACAAGCTGCAATTTCTGCGTAGCCCGAACTAAACCATCTTTTGGAAAGGAAGAACGCTGCATTTTGCCCAAAATACAGCCTTCACAAACATGTTTTCCAGGTGCCTCAAGTTTGGGCAAAGAGGACACCATTTCAGATTTCTACAGGTGTAGCAAACTAGCAAAATTCAGATGACCAAAGCGTGCATGCCAAAGCTTTGCATCTAACATAGCCTGAGAATCATGAACTGCACATGCCAAATCATTCACAGACCTTTCATAGTCTATGAGCTTATATAGCCCACGACATAAAATGCCAGAAGCAATAATCACATCGCCATTTGAAAGATCATGGACTGTACACCTGCCATCAACGAATTTCACAACCAAGCCAATCTTGGCTAATGAGGAAACTGATAACAAGTTCTTTTTGATCCCTGGCACAAATAAAGCATCTGATAAAGTGAAAGAACTACCATCAGCAGTAGTCAAAATGATCTTACCAACTCCCATAACAGGATAAGAAGAGTTATTGGCGCATGTGACAGTATTCCCTGTAGGGGCAGGCTCAAGTGAAGAGAAGAAACTACGCTGCGAGGTAATATGTTTGGTCGCCCCACTGTCAAAGTACCAAACATCTGAGTCTACTGCAGACATGCACTGATCATGAGAAGATGGGTCAAAACTGCAGACAGTAGTAAACGCCCATTCTTCTTCCTGCACAAGATTTGCAGACTCTGTTTTTGGTGTAGAGGCCTCTGCAACAACCATTCGAGCCTCTTTCTTCTTTGCCTCTTTAGCAGCCAGTTTTGGATAGTTCTTTATGATATGATCATTTCCTTTACAGTACTTGCAAAAAAATTTCTGCTTTTCTGATTTCTTCTCATCTTTATCCTGGTTCTTCGATTGTGCAGCATTTGCAGATTTCTGCTTACTAGTAGAAGAGCTCCATTTTCCTTTGCCCTTCTGACTAGCCATGAAAGCTTGATCTGCAACACGCATAATGGACCTATTCTGCCTAGACTGATCTTCCTACAACAGAACAGAGACTAACTCCTCAAATGACAAGGCATTTGGATTGCCTTTCATCATCAACCGAAGAGTAGAGGCAAAACTCTGATATGAATCAGGAAGACCATTCAGAACTATCTGCACAAGTGAGCTATCTGGTATAACCTCATCAGCAAAAATCAATTGTTCCTTCAGGTCTTTGATCTTTGTGAGAAAATTGTCCATCGAATCACCTTCATTCATGTGCTCACTCTCCAACTGTTTTCGGAGGTAAGCAACACGAGCCTCATTCCTAGCCTGGTACAAAGTGGTAAGTGTATCCCAAGCATCCTTTGTTGTTCTGCAAGAGCGAATGTGAGGAATAATAGCACGTTTGACAGACAAAGCTATCAATGCATGTGCTTGGGCATCTTTGCCATCCCAGCGAATCTGCTCTGCAGTAGGTGCAACAGAAACAGCAGCACGAACAGGAATCTGCGGAATATCATCTTCGACACCATCTTCATCAGCTCCAGCACCTGTATTTGCAGTACCTGTCGTTACAGGTGTAACAGGACGTCTTTCAACACCCTGCACAATGTTCCACAATCCTTTTGCAACCAATACATGTCGCATCATATACGCCCATAGTGGGTAGTTGGTACCATCCAACTTATCCTCAACAGCCAACATACGGAATACATCACTGCTTTCAGCCATGGCCAGTGACTAAAATACCTTGATGCAGAAAATTGACTGTATCTCAAAAAGTTGAACGGAACTGCCCAGACGAGTTCTGCTAGACCTGTAGCAAACTTCGAGATGCTTAAACTGGCAAACAGAAACTGGTATATACCTTTGGCACAAAAGGACGAAATAGCCTGCACAAGCACTGCGATAGTGCGTTCGGAGGCCGAAACGAGCTCAGATTGCGATATTGCAAAACGGAGGAGTGTCGATGGCGCCCTAGAAGAAGTGACGACTTGCTCTGATACCAATTGTTGGAGATAGATGTCTGCGGAAGCACACGAACAGCACAAGGAAGAAGAAGAAGCTTGGAGCACAAACACACAATACTGAATGTATTACTAGAGAATGTAGAAAGATAAGTAGCCCATTAGGGTAATATGCGTATATACAAGCCGAGGGAAAAAAACCTCCTAAAGAGGGAAAAAAGTGCCCCGACGGTCCTAGTGTGTTCACACACATCACTACCTAAATATATCAACACCTTATTCATGTGTATGCTAATGTTATAGATGGTGGTTGTGTGAGGTTATTCGCTCCTAGTACGTGTTTGACTTACCATTGGGTGCATTAACCATCATGAAAGTGCACATGCTTCTATGCACTTGGTTGGGTCAGCCCTTTATTTGACAATTGACGTGTGAATCAAGCCATTAATGTGCTTGTAGGATGTGTGGTTGCTAGCTAGGATCACTTGTCATGTGTCTACATGATTACACACATTTTTAGTGATGTTGTCTAAGAGAAGGGCCTATGTGATGGTTACAACATAATTTTGGAGTAGATGTACATGAAAAAGAAGTTGGATTGAAGCCAAGGTCAAAATTTTTGCACTTGCACCACATTTTGGGTGTGTGGATCAAGTCTATAGGATTACAAGATGTTAGGGCATTGGGAATTAGGGTTAGCATTTTGGAGAGCTAGGGAATTTAGGCTTAGTTGAATCGTCAAAACAAAACAAAATAAACATAAAAAAATATTTCCCTCTTTTTGTTATGATTTCACCTTGGATTTATAGGCCCTAGAGCACACCTGAGACCTCCTTTTCTTGCCAAGAGTTGGAGAGGAAGAGCCCTATATGATAGGTGTTGTGAGAGTCTCTAAGAAAGTTTTTATTACAAAATTTATGAAAAATATAATTTCTCTTATCATCTCCAATGGATCCACGCACTCACAAACATTCAACTGTTAAATCAAAACACCAAAATTTAACATGCATTATGCGAGCAAAATGTCACTATCATGTGGCAAATAGAAATAAAGTAAAGTTCAATAATTTCATGTTTCATAACTCATAACAATCCCAACATTTTTTATATGAAGGGAATTTATAAAAAATGTATATGAGATATTATTTTTTGGTTTTTAAGAGAGCCAAACCTCAATGTTGATTAAGGATTGTGGCAATTCTAGTAGGACACACTATCAGCCTCTTTACATAAAAATTAGTGCATGTAATCGTCAATAGATCTGCTCTCATCTTGACATACTTCTACTCATTGTTGCTCTTCCCTTATGCATCATCGATAAAAAACAGAGCTCATCGCGAGTTGCTTCACACTCATCCCATTTAATACGTGTATCAAAGATCAATGGTTGATGTAATAAATGTTTGATAACTTGGTGGTTAGTTTTAATTAAAACCTCAGAACCCATAAGGTGATGTTTCTAAATCTTTAAAGCATGCACACATTCTAAAAGTTCCTTATCATACATACTATAATTATGTTCACATGTTTTAAGTTTCCTACTCTCAAATGCAATGGGATGTTTGTTTTGCATTAAAAATGTACCTATACTTGAACCACTAGCATTTGTAAGTACATGAGAAGGTTGTGCAAAATTAGGTAACTGTAAAAGATATGCATGTGAAGGTGCATGCTTGAGTTTTCTAAAATATTTCTTTTGTGCTAACCCCCATGCAAATTTTAGTTATTTTTATTTAATAAAGTAAGTGGAACTCCTAAGCAAGAAAACGTTTTAACAAAATTTCTTTAAAGACTAGCCAACCGAAGAAAAAAAACATAAATCATTAATTGATTGGGGACATGCCATTCTACAATTACTTTGATTTTCTCCGGATAGACATGCATTCCTTGGCTAGTGACAATATATCCTAAATATTCTAATTCATTTCGAAAAAATTAACTTTTTTCTAGGTTGGCATAGAGTATGCTCTGAAGTAACAAACTAAAACCTAATTCTAAATGCTTCTCATGCTCACTTTCATTTTTACTATAAATAAGTATATCATCAAAGAAAACAAGAATGAAAGCTTGATAATCAAGGAAAATATTATTCATCATATGTGCAAATGTAGCAGGATCATTTCTAAGTGCAAAGGGCATTGCCATAAATTCATTATGGGTGGATTGGGCCCTAAAAGCATTCTTGTAAATATAACTTTGTGTCATAGGTATCTGATGATAACCAGATTTAAGGTCAATCGTATTAAAGATACATGCTCCTCAAAGTTTATCTACAAATTTTTCAATTCCAAGAATAGGGTAGCAATTTTTAATTGTTATTTTGTTGAGGGCTCTATAATGAATGCACATCCAATAAGTTTTATTCCTTTTCTCAACTAAGAGAATAGGTGATCCAAATGGAGAAGAACTAGGCCCTAAAAGTCCTTTTTGAAATAAATCCTTAACTTGGTTTTCTATTTCTTTTTTATGAAAAGGGTCATGCCTATAATGTGCTTTATGAAGAGATGAACTAACAAGAATTGGATATATGCTATGGTCAAAGGATCCTTAAGAAGGTGTTGGTTTAGAAGGATAATTATACAAAAACAATCCTTATAAGTAGTCATAAAAGATTTGTGTGCACTAGAAAGCATATGAGTTTAATCAATTATGCCATTTACAAAAACAATGCATGAATCGTAACCTTTTCTAAATGTTGTTTAACATATTGAATTTTTTTTTTTTGCATATGTAATGTTTTTTTGTAGGTACAATTTGATTTTTGCAAGTAGAAAGTATTTTGCATGTGGAAATTATTTTTCTAGGTTATGGCTTGTGAGTCTTCTTTGCTTATGATCTGTGAGCCTTCTCTGCGCATGGCCTGCAAGCCTTATGGTTATTTTCGCTAAGTTCACTACCAAAGGGGAAATGTTTCCAAAATTTTTCTTATAGTATGGCATTTTATAAATCACTACATAAATACATAGACACATACTACATACATACATACATACATACATACATACATACATACATACATGCATGCATACATACATACATACATACATACATACATGCATACATACATACATACATACATACTTCATACATATATACATATTAACTTACTAGCTTACACACTTAGTTACATACATACATATCACATATATAGTTACATGCATACATATATATAAACTTATGTAAAAAATTAATTCTATGATCTAAGGGTTCGACGAGTTCAAGGAGATCCGAAATTGAACACCATTTGATGACCTATGTGTATGCCCAAAGGTTTCAAGACTAGAATTATGTAGCAGGTCATGTCCTCTTATAACCAAGTATCTTAGTGGTTAAGTCTCAAGGGTGTGAAGGAGGAGGTCTTGGGTTCAACCCCCACGGGATACACGAGGAGAATATTTTGTTCAAAGAGTTCTAGAGCCTTTTGGAAGCATCCACTTGAGTTAACTCTAGTTAACCGAGACACTTGGTGCACATGTAGTTACATGGCCAACACATGGATGGTTAGAATCCATATGCCTAAGAAGGAAAGCCCTTGGAGAGAGCTATATATAGAGGCATATGGTTGGGAGGAGAGTCATCCCTCTAGCACGTGGTGGTCGCAATCTTCATTCTCTTTCATTGGTATCAAGACATGGGAAACCATATCTTAACTAGAACAAGGAACAAGACAAGAACTAGAATTGGAACTTGAAGAGTACGTACTTGGCGGTTACGACTCCTTGAGCTCCCAAGACTGGTATTGGAAAGATTGATTATGAATGTGGCCAACCCCTCCTTATATAGGTTTTCCAACTCTGACCAATTTATCAAAGTGCAAAACTAGATGGTGTTTTGAATCATCTGGGCAGGGATCCCACCACAAAGATGAGACATGTCCTTCCAGTTTTAGAACATGAGGCTTGACGGTTGCCTATGGTATTTATGTAACTCTATTTTGTAGGAAGGAAATATTTTTCCAAGGGGGAAGGATATAATAAAGTAAATCTATGATCTAAGGGTCTGTGTTCGGGTTCGGGTTCAACACATCACACTACAAACTTCCAAAGACTTCAACTTCAGCACGCATCTACTCACACAGAGAAAAATACTCACAAACAAACTTCATATTCAACACTTTTCTGCTGTGCCAGAATTTTGTTTGATAGAGTTTTACTCAGACAGACATAGGTTTACACTTGTGCTGAGTAAAAAAGTTGAAATACTTGATTAAATCTTCGAAAATAATAGAGTTTACAAGATAAGTAGTGGTAAGACTTCTCTAAAAAATGTTAATGTTGTTGCGCCTAATTTGTATTCACTCTGTGCGAGAAAAATAGATTCACAGTCTCTCCTTTCATCTTCTTGGACATATACTCTCTTCTTCCTCTTTCTCTTCATCTTCTCTTCTTGAAAGATGCTTCTTCTGCATTTCTCTCTCTTGAAAGACACTTTGCCTTCCCATTACATACTTTCGTGACAAAATACAACAGACATAATCACACAACATCAGTGCCCAACAAATTTGTAACTCTCTATAATCCGAGTCGGCAAAACACGGATTCAGCAAAACTTTGAGTCAGCAACATCCAATTTAGTAAAATCTGATTTAGTAAAATTCTGAGTTAGTAGAATTCAAAGCTAGTAGAATTCAGAGTCAGCAGAATTCAGAGTAAGTAGAATTCAGACTTAGTAGAATTTAGAGTCAACAGAATTCCGAGTCAGCAAACCTTCAAAAATTTGACTCACTGCTTATTCTTCCAATTTCTCTCCCCTCAACACTTGGCACTGCCCCATGGGAGATTTTTTCCAAAAAAATCGAACTCAGATTCACAATCCCTTGATCAATTACCATGACACTAAGATCCCTATGCATATTTTCCTTCTAAACTTTATTTGCAACTATAATATCTTTGTGAACCTTCACTACTTCCACGTGCATTTCCTCTTGATCCAATATCATTTCAAAAACTACTTCTTTTTTATGTACCTTCTATTGAACCTGATTTTGCAAATCCTTGTCTTCAGTCTGTTGCATCTACACTTCCGATATTTTTCATGTTGGTCTGACTTGCTCTGCAACTCTTTTTGCAAATCTTGCACTTGTGTTTGTTGCGTCCGATAATCTTCAAAATTGAATACTTGATTCATTAGCTTCAAATTAGCACATGAAAACCATTGCATTCTCAAGAAAACACTTAACGTAATCTTGGACCAAAAATGATCAATAAAGCATGCCACCACCCAAGACCATGTAGATAAATAAGCCTTCTCGCTTCTGTGATCAGTAAGGGTACTAATCTGATTTTTAGAATTAAACATCACCTACACTAAATTAGATGACAACCAGTCCATATGGGATGGCTTCCCTTGGAATTTCTTCAAATGAAATCCATTAATCGGCTTTTCCATTCTTGTACCAAACACATCCGCTAGTAGAAAAGTTCCTTGACCTAAGTCCTGCACAATCTGATATGGACCTTTATATCTCCATGTAAGTTTTCCTGGATGAGGCCCTAACTTGGAATTGTACACAGTCACCCAATCTCCTTCTTGAAATAACTTGAATTTCACATTCATATTCACCCAAGCTTGTCTCCTTCTTTGAATTACTTTTGTAATGTATGCACTAACTAAACGATCCTCCTCCAACTGAAAAAGATACTTACTTCTATGCTTAACTGAAACCTCAGGAGACATCTTTTCAGCTATTACTCTCAAACTTGGGACCACAAACTCTATGGGTACTACAACTTCCAATCCATACACCAATCGGAATGGTGTCATACCTGTTGTCACTTTGAATGTTGTTCGGGATGACCATAATGCTGAATCCAGTAACAAATCCTAATTATTCTGATTATCATGCACTAGCTTTTTAAGAATACACATTAAAGTTTTGTTGGTACCTTTTGCTTGACCATTTTCATGTGGGTGATACGTTGTAGACTTTTTTTGCATAATCAAATGAGTTCTTGTTAATTTTGAAATTACTTCATTGAGAAAGTGAGCACGTCATCACGTACCAACTGTACAAGAAACCCAAACCTGTTCATAATGTTGTGGTGGAGGAACTTTTCCACACTTGCCATCTTGTTATCCTTCAATGCCATTGCTTCTACCCACTTTGTACAATAATCTGTAGCCACTAAAATGTATTTATTACCACGCTGAGTATTGGGCTTAATGGGTCCAAAAAAATCCATACCCCACTTTTGAAATAGATCCAAAGGTAAAATAGGATGATCAGACATCCGATCTGAATTATTTGGTTGGCCCATTTTCTGACAAATCACACATATTTTTGCATACTCATGAGCATCCTTCAATACAGTAAGCCACCACAATCCTGCTTGTAAAACCTTCTTCCCTGTAATAGCTCTTGACAAGTGACCTCATGCTAGACCTGAATGTGCTTCTTGTAACACAGTTAGTTGCTCAAAATCTAGTACACACCTCTGAATGACATGATCCACCCCTTTCTTATACATTGCACCAGCTATAACCAAATATGGTCTACTTTTAAGAGCAAACTTCTTTCTTTGATCAGGTGTAAAATGCTAAGGTAATGCTCCATCAGTTAGAAACACTAATAATTGATCATACCAGGAATCACAATCTACAATTTGTGCATTAAATAGCTCCGCATCAGGAAATTCATCATTTACACTCGTAGGTGCTTCACCTGATTCCAATCTACTAAAGTAATCTGCCATTTCATGCTCTTTCCTAGGAGTATGAATAATAACAAAATCAAATTCTTGATATAGAAGCATCCACCTAGACAATCTTCCTGTCAATAAAGGCTTCTTGATCAAATACACCAAAGCCTGATGATAAACATGAAAAATCACTTTATTACCCAATAAATAATGTCTAAACTTGTTAAGAGCATACATCATTGCTAAAGCTTCTCTTTCAATGACCGGATAGTTTCTTTTAGCTGCACACAATACCCTATTAGCATAATACACTAGTCTATACCATCCTTTTTCCTTCTACTGCATCAAAACTACTCCTACAACCACATCTGATGCATCCACAAATATATGGAATGGCAATGACCAATCTGGCGGCTGCAAAATTGGTGCAATTGAAACCATCTTCTTCAATAACTGCTACACACATGCGAGCCTCAAGCCAGAAACTATGTGGTAAAGCCTGACTCTTGACCATACACCTCTCCATCTCCATGAGTGATCTGTTCTTTCATTCAGCAAATCCATTCTCTTGAGGTGTATACGACACTATACACTAATGTTCTATCCCACATTCAGCTAGAAATGCATTAAAATATGAGGACATATATTCCCCTCCTCAATCAAAACGGAGCGTGCCCATTTTACATGCTGATAGATTTTCAGCCAAAACGAAAAATTGTTTGAAGCACATAAACACTTCAGCCTATGCTTTGAGTGGATATACCCATGCATGCCTGGAAAAATCATCAATGAAAGTCACTAAGTAAAGATAGTTTCCAAAAGGTGTCTCCATAGGACCACAAACATTACTATGTACAAGGTGCAATTTCTTAGTAGCCCGAACTGAACCATCTTTTGGAAAGGATGAATGTTGCATTTTTCCCAAAATACAGGCTTCACATTCATGTTTACCAGGTGCCTTAAGTTTGGGCAAAGAGGACACCATTTCAGATTTCTGCAAGTGTAGCAAACTAGCGAAATTCAGATGACCAAAGCGTGCATGTCAAAGCTTTGCATTTGACATAGCCTGAGAATCATGTACTGCACATGCTGAATCATTCATAGATTTTTCATAGTCTATGAGCTTATACATCCCATGACATAAAATGTCAGAAGCAATAATCACGTCACCATTTGACATATCATGAACTATACATCTGTCAACAACAAAATCAACCAAGCCAATCTTGGCTAATGCAGAAACTGATAATAGATTTTTCTTGACCCCTGTCACAAATAAAGCATCTGACAAAGTGAAAGAACTACCATCAACAGTAGTCATAATGATCTTGCCAACTTTGATAATAGGATAGGAGGAGTTGTTGGTGCATGTGATAGTATTCCCTGTAGGGGCAAGCTCAAGTGAAGTGAAGAAATTGCACTGCAAGGTAATATGTTTGGTTGCCCCACTATCAAAATACCAAACATCTAAGTCTACTATGGACATACACTATTCAAGAGAAGATGGGTCGAAATTGCAAACATGTTGGAAATTTAGTAGGCCCATAGTCTAATTCCAGAGGTCCGTAGTTCCATAGGTCCAAGAATTACAACACAAAATCCATCAATCTTCCAATATTAACAAAACATGAACATACCATACTTAATCATACAAATGATGAGACAAAGA
The DNA here is from genome assembly GCA_020310875.1 of Ceratopteris richardii. Classification (NCBI taxonomy): domain Eukaryota; kingdom Viridiplantae; phylum Streptophyta; class Polypodiopsida; order Polypodiales; family Pteridaceae; genus Ceratopteris; species Ceratopteris richardii. Next base: position 135,937,613 of record CM035442.1, read on the forward strand.
TAGAGAAAGATTAGACAATATGTGTAAATTGTTATGTAAGCCACTCCTTACTCACACTATCATATATACAAATGTCCATTTACAATGTGGGAGTCAAAATCTCAACCACTCTATGTGAACAGAAATAGATGAAAGAGTGTATATACAAATGTAATAAACATATTCAGATGTATGGATAGAAATCTAAATATATATGAGATGTGTGACCTAATAGGTTATAGAAGAGTCAATATGAGTGACAGAAAGAGGAAGGATCAGTTGGAAATTGATAATCAGCAAACCCTCATCTGAACTTAGGCTATGGAACACCCTAAATCAGATATGTGTGTGAAAAGATCACATACTTACAAAAGTAGCAAAGAATGCTAACAAGTTTGGTGCTAGAAATCCTCAAACTCATATGAACAGACCTTCTCGAACACCTCATCCAAATATGCATTAAGCACACATGTACTGATTCTCTTGTACCTATGCCGAATAGGACTCCTCTTGATATGGATGTCACTGCTTCCATAAACTCCAAGTAGTACCTATGTGCATAAAGAGAATATGTACCTTAATTCTTAACATAAGATGCAAATCTTATGTTAACCACCATCCAATGTCTTTGAAGTAAACCGAAATCTTAATGTAGAAGAAAAGCTTCAAATACATCATGTAGATGGCTGATCCACACAACCAAGCTACAGATGGGTAAGTCCTCTCCATAAGCAAGAGTGTGAGCACACTCTTCTTCTCCAAGTAGAACTCCATAGCTGCTCCTCAACATGCTCCTAGATAGCACCATGGCTAACCCATGTGCTAAGAACACCACCTCTAATGAGGGACCAAGCTCCAAAGCTTGTGTTGAAATTGGTGTGTAGGAGGATCAACAATGAGCCAAGCTCTTCTTATATAGCTTTGATGATACCTTGAAAAGCACTCCAAAAGCATAACTTATGCGATCGCTTTCTTCAAAAACATAATATACGAAAAGTCCATCGTTGAATTGTATGTTCTTTATTTATTTCGCAAAAGCATGAAGGAGATAAAAATATCACATTGTTGCCTGCTGCCACCGAGAATTGAACTTGTATCGCTACTTTGAGAGGTGATCATGTTATCCAAGGCGCTGAGAGAGAATATAAAAGATAGCTAGACATTCTGCAATACCTGAGCAAAAATAGACTATAGCAATCATGTACAATGTACTATATGACATTGTTTCCAACAAAACAGTAGTAAACGCCCATTCTTCATTCTGCACAAGATTAGCAAACTCTGTTTTTGGTGTAGAGTCCTCTGGAACAACCATTCTAGCCTCTTTTTTCTTTGCCTCTTTTGCAAACAGTTTTTGATAGTCTTTATGACATGATCATTTCCTTTACAGTACTTACAAAAGAATTTCTCTTTTTCTTATTTCTTCTCATCTTTTTCTTCCTTGTTCAAATGTGTAGCATTTGCAAATTTCTGCTTACTAGTAGATGAGCTCCATTTTCCTTTGCCTTTCTGACTAGCCAGGAAAGCTTGATGTACAATATGCATAATGGACATGTTCTACCTAGATTGATCTTCCTGCAACAGAACAGAGACTAGCTCCTCAAATGAAAAGGCATTTGGATTTCCTTTCATCATCAAATGAAGAGTAGAAGCAAAACTTTGATATGAATCAAGGAGACCATTCAAAACGGTCTACACAAGTGAGCTATCTAGTATAACTTCATTACCATAAATCAATTGTTCCTTCAAGTCTTTGATCTTTGTTAGAAAACTATCCATAGAATCAACTTCATTCATATGCTCACTCACCAACTATTTTCGGAGGTAAGAAACACGAGCCTCATTCCTAGCCTAATACAATGTGGTAAGTGTATCCCAAGCATCCTTAGTTGTCCTACAAGAGTGAATATGAGGAATAATGGTATGTTTGATAGACAAGGCTATTACTGCATGTGTCTGAGCATCGTTGCCATCCTAATGAATTTGTGTTGTAGTAGGTGCAGTAGAAACCGTAGCACGAATAGGAATCTGAAGAATATCAACATCTTCAATGCCATCTACATCAGCTTCCATACCTTTATTTGCAGGTGTAATAGGATGATTTTCAATACCCTGCACAATTTTCCACAATCCTTTTGCAATGAATACATGTTGCACCATATAAGCCCGCAATGGGTAGTTGGTAGCATCCAACTTATCCTCAATAGCCAACATAAGAAATACATCATTGCTTTCAGTCATGGCCATTGACTAAAATACCATGATGCAAAAAAATGAATGTATCTGAAAAAGTTGAATAGAACTACCCTGATGAGTTCTACTAGACCTGTAGCAGTCTTCGAGACACTTATATAGGTGAACCGAAACCTCTATATATCTTTTACACAAAAAGATGAAATAGCCTACACAAGCACTAGAATAGTGCATTCGGAGGTCAAAACGAGCTCAGATGGCAATTTCGACAACACATAGCAAAGCTATTTTGATCGACTAATCACCTTGAGTGTGTGTACCGAATTTCATGCGATTCTTGAGACTATGACAGAAAGGGTATGGACGATGCCCTAGATGAAGCGATGACCTGCTTTGATACCAATTTTTGGAGTTAGATGTCTGTGGAAGCAGATGAACAGCACAAGGAAGAAGAAGAAGCTTGGAGCACAACACACAATACTGAATATATTACCACTAGAATGTACAAATATTAGTAACCCATTAGGGCTATAGGCATATATACAAGTGAGGGGAAAAAACCTCTTAAACAGGGAAAAAAGTGCCTCGACGGTTCTAGTGTGTTCACATACATCACTACCTAAATATATCAACATGATCTTAACTTGGTTCTTAGTAAGCCATTGAAGAATAGGGCCACTTGTTTGGCTAGTGTGCTAACTCTAGAACATGTAATCTTTCTAAGTACTAACTGAATCTTCTTCCTACAAGTCGAACTGTTTCTTGGGGTGTCTGCTTGAAGCTATGGATCAAGGATGATGTGTTATGCTTGATGCCACTCTTGGAGAATTCTACAATGAATTCTTCTAGTAGTTGACCTATGTTTCGGTAATTGCGATTGTTCAAAGGTTGAAACCAAGCTAAGGTAGTACCCTTGAGGGTCAAACCAAATGCCCCGAATTGGATGAACAAGTCCTCGACTTGGTCAGCTCTTAACACTTGTTTGAACTCGACCAAATGATCATAAGGATCTCCTGAGCCATCAAAATAGTTTTTCATTGCCTTGACCACTTGGGAGGGTCTAAGGGTTCTTGGGTATTCTCGGGTCCTAGGAAATGGAAAATTATGTTCATTTGTTTGATGCCTATGTGCTCTATGTCTCTCTCTTTCAGTTATTTCACCTTCTAGTCCTAATCTGTCTCTACCCATAATGTGTGCAAAGCTTACTTCAGGTCTCTCTCTAGTCCTCTCCCTTTGGGTTCCATGAGCCTAGGATGTTCCTGCTCCTTGGATGTCATGGAAAACCTTAGATCTTGGTGGATGGAAAATCAATTTGCCTTGCCAAGTGTATGCATGCCTTTCATGCTTTGATACCAAGAACATTCTCTCTTATGTATTATCCAAATAGACAATTTTTCCTGGTATCTCAGGATCTTTGAACTCATAGATAATGACTACACCTATTTGGCTAGATTGATCTGGCTTGAATCTCCAAAGGCTTTCTCTGTTTCTCTATTCAAGAATAGTTCTATGCTTTTGTTGTCTTGGGGAACCCACTCTGGAGCGATCACTCTGTTCAAGACTGACTTTCCTCAAGGAGTGTTGGGTTCTCATTCTAAGTCTCCTTGCTCTAGGTCTCCTATCTCATTCTCAAGAATGATGTTTCCAAACTCATCTGTCCTCTCTGGTAAACTGGTAACCACATACATGGTTCCTTGCTTATCAATGTAAGAACCATCTTCAAACTTGACCACTAGGTGTTCAAGTCCAAAAGGTTGATCCGGATTTTTGAGTTGGACAACTGATTGCCCCAGACCATCCTCATAGATGTGTGCACCTACTTGGTTGCTCCTCATATATTCAAATTGTGTCTTATAGGGACCTTCTAGTGTCTGTAAATAGGCAGTGCCTGAGCTACCTGTGGGTCTCTCCATGCCAAAAGACAATTCAGAATCACTTGTTCCTGAACTCACCAAGTAGTAATAGCCACTGGGTTGTTGAGCACATGACCTGGATGTATGGTTGACACTAGCCACAGAAGATCTAATGCTTTGTTTATCCTTGCCTAAGTTTCTTCTAGATCTCAAGTTCATATGCCTTATGTATAATTCTCAGCTTTCACCTTTATATTGCTCAAAACAATTTGGAGCCCCTTGCTCCTATTCCCACTTGAGGGTCAACTTCAAAATACTATATCTATAACTCCACGTATTAGCTTTCCAACGAGCTCAAAATCACTCAAAATGGAACTCGTATGAGAAATTTATGTCCAATAAGGCTTATGGGGGTCAAAACAGGAAAATAAGACCTCTCAGAGAATCATGATTTTTTGCAATTCAAGCAGCCAAAAATTCGTGTTTTTTTCAAGTGCAACAACCAGAGAATCGCAATTCTCTCAAAATCCACAATCCAAAGAATCGCGAATTTCTCAAAAATCTACCAAATAGAGAATCACAATTTCTCATATCTTTAAGTCCACTAAATCGCGATTTTCTCAAAATCAATAAGTCCAAGAAATCGCAAATTTCTTAAGTTCCAGTAAATCAAGGGAATCGCAACTTTCTCCAAATTCTTAAGTCCAAGAAATCGTGACTTTCTCAAAATCACCAAGTAGAGAATCATGATTTTCTCAAATGCCAAATCCAAAGAATCACGAATTTCTCAAAATGCTAAGTCCAAAGAGTTGTGAATTTCTCAATTTTCCCAAGTCGAGAGAATTGCGACTTTCTCAAAATCACCAAGTAGAGAATTGTGATTTTCTCAAATGTCAAATCCAAAGAATTGCAAATTTCTCAAAATGCTAAGTCCAAAGAATCGCAAATTTCTCAGTTTCCCAAGTCCATAGAATAACGACTTTCTCAAAATCACCAAGCAGAGAATCATGATTTTCTCAAATGCCAAGTCCAAGAAATCACAAATTTCTCAAAATGCTAAGTCCAAAGAATTATGAATTTCCCAATTTTCCCAAGTCCAGATAATCGAGACTTTCTCAAACCCCATAATCTAGAGAATCACGATTTTTTCAAACTCCAAAATTCAGAGAATCACGATTTTGTCAAATCACCACGCAAATAATCAAGAATTTCTCAAATCTCTAAGTCCAGGAACTCGCGATTTTCTCAAAATCACCAAGCAAAGAATCAAGAGTTTCTCAAATCTCTAAGTCAAGGAAATCGCAATTTTCTTGAATCCAACAAGGCTAGAGAATCGCGACTTTCTTAAATCTTCTAAGTCTAGAGAATCGCAATTTTCTCAAACTTTCTAAGTCTAGAGAATCACAATTTTCTCAAAATGCACAATCTAGAGAATCGTGAATTTCTCACTTTCAGAGAATCGCGATTTTCTCAAAAAATTTTAGGCAGGAAAAAATTTGAATTTTCCAGAGAATCGCGATTTTCTGAGAAAGTAGCGATTTTTTGAGTTTTTAGGCCTGAATTTCAAATTTTTGCATCGAGGCCCAAATGTGCAAAAAATCTTGAAAAACACAGATGCATGCACTCCCAAGCACGTCCTACCTCTTTCTTGCACTCCACACATGAGAAATGATGTGAAAATGGTGAAAATGCACTAAAAAATGAAAAAATTCTAGTGTCTGGCTTAGTTAAAACTTAGGTTCCAGGGCTTATTTGAGGGCTCAAACAGAGTCTAAAAATTATGAAAATTGGTAGGATGGTACTTCTAATTGTCCTTAAGCTTGAGGACTCCTTGGCTTGAATGAAATGGAGTTACAAAAATGTGAAATGATATTTATAGTGGTTTTAGCGATCAAAATCACTCTTTTTGTAGGGGTTTCTTTTGAAAATTTGACATATACTTCTTGGAGCTCCCTACTTGCTCCTTCTTCTTACGAGTCCACTTCTTCAACATATTATTGTGCCTCGTTCCTAACCTTGAGTGCTAACAAGGGTGGTTTTCAATGACACCCTAGATGAAGTAGTGACCTCCTCTAATACCAATTGTTGGATTCAAGGTCACTAGAAGGATAGGAACAATAGACGGAATAAGAAAACACTTGGAGCACAACATATTACAGAATGTATTACCAAGTGAATGTACAAAGATAAGTCACATGTTTAGGTTATAGGCATGTATACAATCCATGGGGAAAAATGTCCTAAAGAGGGAAAAAAAGGTGCCTCGACAGTCCTAAATGTGTTCATTACCAAAATATATAAATAGATCATTCTAGTGGTGCAATGCAAATTGCAACCCTTGATGGGGAGAAAATGTCAAACTTGGTAAGTGGTTGTAGAGTGAAGAGGTATATGGAACCTTTGATGATAGAAATATTGAGGAGAATACAGGGATTAAGCAATAGGAAAGAAGAAAAATTGAGGATTAGACAAGAGGTAGAGAAAGAGGCAAAAGAGAGAATTAGAAAGAAAGAGGAATGAAGAAGAATAAGACAGGTAATGGCATGTCGAGTTGAATTGGCAAATACAAAAGGATTTCTTCCACTACAATAGATCGATGGTATACCGAAGCTTTTACCGAGGAAAATGAACGCGGCTTTATTTGCCGTGACGCCGGTGTAAAAGTCGGTGTGCACGTCGGTACCAAAGCCTCGGTATAAGCGTCGGTATATGCGTCGGTATATGCGTCGGTATATGCATCGGTATATGCGTCGGTATATGCATCAGAAATATCGGCGCTTGTACCGACGCTTCTGCTGAAGATACCGTCGCCTGCTAGGTGTACCGACGGTTATTCCGATGACACTACTAAGAGTACCGTCGCGTATACTGACGACCATACCTGCAAAATTTTTTTTGGGCAGAATGTTTTGTCTTTTGCTACAGCAGCATTACAGCAGCTTAACAAAAGACAATACACTCTGCCCAAAAAAAACCGAGTACATGTGATGTGTACTCTAAGGACAACCGAAATATGATTTCATGAAACAGAGTATTTTGGACACAAAAGAGATAATCAGAATGAACAGTGAACCATGTAAAAAATAATGAAGCATGTACAAGAGTGTGGCAAACCACTATCATATATGACGCTTTTACAAAATGTGGCAAAGCAATGTACAAGAGTGTGGCAAGTTATATATTTCAATAATGAAGCATGTACAAGAGTGTGGCAAACCACTATCATATATGACGCTTTTACAAAATGTGGCAAAGCAATGTATTGCCATATGGAAATCAAATACAAAATATTGGTCTTTCCACTGCCATACACATGCAAAGAAGGTTCCATATCAACAGTCCTGCAACAAAGAACATTAATGGAATGAGATAAATTCACATGAAAATTACAAACAACAAGTAAAAACCAAGTTTATAAATTAATTACCTCATCGCAAACGCTCCCATGAAACTACCGCACCGCGTCCCTCCAAGTCCTGCAATAGTGCAATCAACCCATGACTATATCCGTAAGACTCCTCCGTTCGTGTTGGAGGATGACCCATTGCCAGCTCCTGAAACAAATATAAAAAGATTAGAGAAACATATATGAGAAATTTAACACAAATAAATTCAATAAATGAAATGGTACTTACAAACTCATGACGCATCGTGTCATATCCGCTGCTGCCCAAATGTGATGGTCCAATCGTGTCTAGATGTGTGGCTGCGGCATTTCGTTGCTGGCGATATCGATCAGGAGTCTGCTGCTGCTCGTCACGAATCATGTCCCACTCCTCAGCATCTAACCATACAGACTTTGCTAAGCCTTCTCTGAATGCATCACGAGCCTCGGATCGTCGATGCGACATGACCTCACGTGCGGTGTGCAGAATCCACTCTGAATTGACAATCGACTATCCATCGGCTGGTCGGAACTCTTGGTAAATCGTCTGTGTGATATAATTCTTCCGATCTTCATCCTGTTCACTCCATTTCAGCATGATGGAGTGTCCAAACTGGATGGAGCAAAGCTGTCGTATGCGTGCACGCATTGCTTTGCCAGCCGCATCCATCACCGGAGCTCCATCTTGAATATTATACACCTTGGAGTCATCATGGTCATGAGCACCCCAAGGTGTACGTGGTGTACTGCGTGGTGTACTGCGTGGCGTACCTACATCTGAGGTACTCGTCCTAGGAGTAGAAGCAGGCGACACAACGTCCGTCGCACTGCCTCCACAACAACCGCCTCCTCCGCCTCCAGACCTACCTGTAGATCCACTCCTAGAACCTCCTGCTCCAGAGCGTGACCTCAATCTACGTGACGGGCCAGACCCTGTATCGTGTTGAGGTGTCGAACGCACACGTCTACTAGTAGACCCAGGAGGAGATGGCTGCAAAGATGGTCGTGGTGGAGTCACAAAGCTAGGAGACATACCTCCTACGGGAGTAGCACCACCCGCAGGAGTGACATCGGCAGGAGTGACACCTGCTGGAGTGACAGCGGCTGGAGTGACATCGGCGGGAGTGAGGCCGGCAAGAGTAAGGCCGCCAGGAGTGAGGCCGGGAGGAGTGCTACCACGAGCGATCCAATACTGTGATGCAGCGGCCATATACGCAGGAGGGACCTGAGAGATGAACTCCAAAAACTGCTCCTCTGTCATGGAATGTGGAGTGACTGGAGGACTGTCTCCCATCGTGCTCTGTAATAAAAGAATTCAAATAATTAGCATGCGATAAGAAAAATAATATAGGGAAAAAACAAAAAAAAACCAAAAATTAGTACGTACAAGTGTTTTATTCAAAAGTCCTCTATTCTAGCAGCCTCTTGAAGATCCGATGCACCGAGAATATCTATCTCTATATTGATGGCTTCTAAATCGCTTGCTACGCTGGTTTCCTCCTGATCATCATCTATTGCTTCGTCTTCTCGAACAATGACCTCTTCTTCAATGACCTCTTCTTCTCGAACAATGATCTCTTCCTCCTCAGCTATCGGCAGAATCTCTGAGTCCACTAGAGATGGACTTTCTTCTACATCTATGTTTTCAAAAATTTGTCTACTACGTGGAGCAACTTGTAAAACAAATAGCCACTATGGGTCTTTTGAATCTGGTATAAAAACAACCTACTCACAGTGTTTGGGAAGTACAAATGTATCCCTTTCATCTGTCCATAATCTTGTGGAGTCAACTTGAAGCAAACCGCTCTTATCCCATCTCACTGTTGCGTTTCTTCCAGAGGTGACTACTTTGAACCATTTCACGTCAAAAACAAAGTAATCAAACTTTATGAAAGATAGTTTCAAGATGTCTTGAATCACACCACAATAATCTAACTCGCCTTCTAGAGCATTGTCATCTCTTGCACTCGCTCTACTTTTTTGCAAAAAATTCACCATCACTCTACTATCAAAAGTAGACCTATTTTGATCGATTCGTGCGATTTGAAGGTGCCATCCATGAGACCATAGTGCACCGTATTTAATGTACTCCCAATCACAACCTTTTGCGAGTTCTTCTTCTTCTTCAGAGATATCTTCACCCGCTGCCTTTGCTTGTGAAACCGCTGCATCTAGCCATCTGCTCGTTGGAAAAGGTGGGAGAGGTCGAAGATTTTCTGGAAGAGGCAAAAATCGAGTGGAACGATTTCTTCGAAACTGAGCTCTTTCCTTTGCGTTAGTTTCCTTGGCAAGTTCATACCTTTCTAACCACTTTTGCATAGGCTCAGAGTTAACTATGCAAAACTTCATTGCCTTCTCTCTGAAAGTTGCATCCATTTTTCTTTGCAATCCTTTACCTTGTGGTTCATCGCCTACGAGACGAACATCTTCATCATCGCTCCATAAGCGAGGCATTTCGGGATCCGATATACGTAGAAACTCAGTTATGAATACTAGAGATTCTTGTACAAGCCATCCCTCTGCCATGCTACCCTCTAGACGTGCTCTCTGTCGAACAAACCCTTTTAATGTCTTCATAAAGCGCTCTAAGAAGAACATCCATCGACTATGGACAGTTCCTGCTATTGCAACTTCATCTACTACATGAACCAGTAAATGAAGTTGAATAGTGAGAATACTTGTGGGAAAGTATTTCTCTACCATACAAACAGCTTCAATAGCATTGAGTTTCGCACTCTCTATGCTATCTCTTGATATCTCTTTAGAAGATATCCACCGTACTAAAGAACTAATTTTATAAATGGTTTTTCGTACATCCTCTGAAAGACAATCTTTTAGGGCTACAAGGAGCACAAACTGTAAAAATTTGTGCCAATCATGAGACTTGAGTCCTGCAAGATCGTCGTTTCGTGTGAAAGCAGTCTTTAGACATCTCATGCATCCAGTAGGTGTACGAAACTCTGAAATTGTTTTCTTCACTTGTTTCTCTTCCATCCTGCGAAGCACCCAAGGAGCTCTTGGTAACGATATTGTTCCGTTGGGCTTAGTAATTTCCCATAACTCTCGCATACGACCTCGCTCTTCTAAGTCGTCCCTTTGTGCTTTGATTTTTTCTTTCCAATCAAAGTTTTCCAAAGCATCTCTCCCACATTCTTGAAAATATGCATCGGGTCTACCAAATGGTTGATCACCAATTCACTCCAATAAGGGAGTTCATGAAAAATGGACAACCGTTTCATGCCAGCAACTGGATTTTCTGAATCCCACAGTTGTTTCCAATTGCTAGCTTTCATTTGGTGTTGCGCTTGTCGACCAATTTGTCCTTCACATAAAACATGCCCATCAGGCAAATATCTATGATGTCCTTCATAGACAGCTTTACGTAGTGCTTTGGAATAGCGTGCTTCGAGCCGTGGTCCGTATAAAGGACAAGCATGGTAACTTGAAATCGATAAACCTGAACATTCACCATAACCATGCCAATCATGCATTGTCCACATAAGTATGCTTTGCACTCGCACGTCTCGTCTTCTTATAGGTTGAGACATGTCATGCACAGTAATCCCATCCCATAAAATGCGAAGTTCTTCCACAAGTGGTGCAAGATATACATCCATGTTTTTTACCTTATACTTACCTGGTACAATAAGAGCTAATAATAAATGACCTTTCTTTGTGGCCAACCATGGTGGGATATTATAATTGACCAAACATACAGGCCATGTGCTCCATGAAGAACTGTGTAATCCAAATGGATTCACCCCATCCATAGTTAGGCCTAGACGTATGGACCGAGGCTCACTAGCAAACTCTGGCCACTTACTATCTATGTGCTTCCAAGCATCAGAGTCAGCTGGCACTCGCATTACATTATCTGTAGACCTGCTCTTTGTATGCCATGACATTAACTCAGCTATAGATTTGCATCTAAACATGTTCTTAATTCGTGGAATGATAGGAAAGTGGCGAAGAACCTTTGCGAGGATTGCTTCGCCTACAACGTCTTCTCTAATCTATTTGCTCCACACTTTGGACATACGTGGAGATGCTCATACTCATTCCGAAAGAGAATGCAATCATTCGGACAAGCATGAATTTTAGTATAATCCATTCCAATGGACTGTAATAAAAGTTTTTTCGCATCACGTGTTGGAGGCATATCATTGCCCTCTAGCAAAAATTGATCTTTAAGAAGCCTGCAATAAGCAATTAAAATGATATTAGTAAATGAAGTTAATGTGATACAATAATGAAAGCCAATTCAGTGACACTTACCTGAACAATTCAGTGACACTACTATCTGACCATCCATAAATGGATTGTAGATTGAGCATCACGAGTGAAGCATGTAGTACAGATATCTTTGCTCCATTGTAAAGTGGTAGACGAGCTAATCTTCACATGCTTTCATATTCTTCATCAACTTCTGATCGTGGAATTTCTGTTGTGTCCATGAAACTATCGACACCTTCTTCACCATCATGATCTTCGTCCTGGTCATAAAATGCTTCAAGCATCTCTTCCATATGTTCATTCTCTGCAATATTACTAGTGCTTGCTTGTACATCTAAGTCCTTTTTTGCTCTCTTTTGTCCACGAGAGATTATCGGTGCAATGTCGTTTGGGTCCATCTGCTCACCTGGGGGACCATGCGAATAATAGCGTAGGTTTTTCAGTCGACTCCTATCAAAGGATCCATACTCTCTAACATGTGCAGTACAAATCCCTCGTTTCCGATAAATTTGATACTTGCACTCTGTGCAAGGACATGCCATTCTCTCTTCAGGATCCAAAGAAGCCATCTGCTATAATATGGACATTTTAGAACATTTTAGAACATTTTAGAATATTTGTTTTTTTTTTTTACCTAAAAATCTAACTCTTAAAGACTTAAATCTGAAATACTAAACCTAAATACTTAAATACCTAAAAAAACTTAAAACCCTAATTTTAAAACCCTAATCTTATCATATTTTATTATCTATATACTTATCCTACCTTATATATATATTTATTTATATATTCAGATTTTTTCCTTACTTAATCCTATTCTTATATATTTAATTATAAATATTTAATTAAATTATTTAAAACGCTAGTTCTTTTTATATTTATTTATGTATATAATTATCTTATTTTATATATATATTTATTTATATATTCAGATTTTTTCCTTACTTAATCCTATTCTTATATATTTAATTATAAATATTTAATTAAATTATTTAAAACGCTAGTTCTTTTTATATTTATTTATGTATATAATTATCTTATTTTATATATATATTTATTTATATATTCAGATTTTTTTCGTACGTGAACCTATTTTTATATATTTAATTTTATATATTTCATTATATATATTTAATTAAATTATTTAAAACGCTAGTTCTTTTTATATTTATTTATGTATATAATTACCTTATTATATATATATATATATTTATTTATATATTCAGATTTTTTTTCCTTATGTAATCCTATTTTTATATATTTAATTTTATATATTTAATTTTATATATTTAAGTAATGTATTTAAAACCCTAAAACCCTAATCTTAAAGATTTAAATCTAAAATATGTATATTTTTGTATGCATGTGTATCTACATGTATCTATGTATTATATGTATATGTGTGCTTGTGTATATATGTTATCTATGTATTAAAATCCGAAAACCCTAATCAGAAAGACTTAGACTTAAATCTGAAATACTAAACCCTAAAACCCTAATCTTAAATATCTAGACCTAAAATATGTATATTTCTATATACATGTGTATATACATGTATATATGTATTACATGTGTATGTGTATGTGTGCATATATGTTATGTAGGTGTTATAACCCTAAAACCCTAATCTTAAATATTTAAATCTAAAATATGGATATTTTTGTATGCATGTGTATTTACATGTATGTATGTATACACTAGTTCTTTTTATATTTCTTTATGTATATAAGTATCTTATTTTATATATATATTTATTTATATATTCAGATTTTATATATTTAATTAAATTATTCAAAAAACTAGTTCTTTTTATATTTATTTATGTATATAAGTATCTTATTTTATATATATATTTATTTATATATTCAGATTTTTTTTCCTTACGTAATCCTATTTTTATATATTTAATTTTATATATTTAATTTTATATATTTAATTAAATTATTCAAAAAACTAGTTCTTTTTATATTTATTTATGTATATAAGTATCTTATTTTATATATATATTTATTTATATATTCAGATTTTCTTTCCTTACGTAATCCTATTTTTATATATTTAATTTTATATATTTAAGTAATGTATTTAAAACCCTAAAACCCTAATCTTAAAGATTTAAATCTAAAATATGTATATTTTTGTATGCATGTGTATTTACATGTATGTATGTATACACTAGTTCTTTTTATATTTATTTATGTATATAATTATCTTATTTTATATATACATTTATTTATATATTCAGATTTTTTCCTTACTTAATCCTATTTTTATATATTTAATTATAAATATTTAATTAAATTATTTAAAATGCTAGTTCTTTTTATATTTATTTATGTATATAATTATCTTATTTTATATATACATTTATTTATATATTCAGATTTTTTTCGTACGTGAACCTATTTTTATATATTTAATTTTATATATTTCATTATATATATTTAATTAAATTATTTAAAACGCTAGTTCTTTTTATATTTATTTATGTATATAATTACCTTATTTTATATATATATTTATTTATATATTCAGATTTTTTTCCTTACGTAATCCTATTTTTATATATTTAATTTTATATATTTAATTAATGTATTTAAAACCCTAAAACCCTAATCTTAAAATTTTAAATCTAAAATATGTATATTTTTGTATGCATGTGTATCTACATGTATGTATGTATTATATGTATATGTGTGCTTGTGTATATATGTTATCTATGTATAAAAATCATAAAACCCTAATCAGAAAGACTTAGACTTAAATCTGAAATACTAAACCCTAAAACCCTAATCTTAAATATCTAGACCTAAAATATGTATATTTCTGTATACATGTGTATATACATGTATATATGTATTACATGTGTATGTGTATGTGTGCATATATGTTATGTAGGTGTTAAAACCCTAAACCCTAATTTTAAAGATTTAAATCTAAAACCCTAATCCTATTTTTATATATTTGATGTAAAAATAAAACTTCAAAATAAAAATAGGATTATATGTGTGTATGTATGCATGTGTGTATATATGTGTGTGTATGTATGCATGTGTACATGTGTGTGTGTATGTATACATGTGTATACATGTGTGTGTATGTGTATGTGTGTGTATGTGTATGTGTGTGTATGTAGGCATGCATGTGTGTGCATGTGTGTGTATGTATGCATGCATGTATGTGTATGTGTGTGTATGTGTATGCATGTGTATACATGTGTGTGTATGTATACATGCATGTGTGTATATGTGTGTATGTATGCATGTGTGTATATATGTGTGTATGCATGCATGTGTGTATATGTGTGTGTATGTATGCATGCATGTGTGTATATTTGTGTATATATGCGTGTATGTATGTATGTGTGTATATGTGTGTGTGTATGTGTATGTATGCATATGTGTATATATGTGTGTGTATGTATGTGTGTATGCATGTGTGTGTATGTATGCATGTGTGTAAATTTATGTGTGTGTGTGTATGCATGCATGTGTGTATATGTGTGTGTGTATGTAAACATGCATGTGTGTATAGGTGTGTGTATGTAAGCATGCATGTGTGTACATTTATGTGTGTATGTATGCATGTGTAAATTAATGTGTATCTTCCTTTCTCTTCTCTCTCTCTCTCTCTCTCTCTCTCTCTCTCTCTCTCTCTCTCTCTCTCTCTCTCTCTCTCTCTCTCTCTCTTTCTCTTGTTCTCTCTCTATCAATAGCGAATAAAAGAATCACTTACCGATAGTTCTCTCTTTGAATCTGTTGATATATTTAGGTAGTGATGTGTGTGAACACTCTAGGACTGCCGGGGCACTTTTTTCCCTCTTTAGGAGGTTTTTTTCCCCCGGCTTGTATATACGCCGATTGCCCTAATGGGCTACTTATCTTTGTACATTCTCTAGTAATACATTCAGTCTTGTGTGTTGTGCTCCAAGCTTCTTCTTCTTCCTTGTGCTGTTCGCGTGCTTCCGCAGACGTCTAACTCCAACAATTGGTATCAGAGCAGGTCGTCGCTTCTTCTAGGGCGCCGTCGACACTCCTCCGTTTGCAGTCTCAGATTCGAACGAAATTTGGTGAGCATACTTCGGCCTCCGAACGCACTATCGCAGTGCTTGTGCAGGCTATTTCGTCCTTTTGTGCCAAAGGTATATACCAGTTTCTGTTCGGCAGTTTAAGCGTCTCGAAGTCTGCTACAGGTCTAGCAGAACTCGTCTGGGCAGTTCTGTTCAACTTTTTGAGATACAGTCAATTTTCTGCATCAAGGTATTTTAGTCACCGGCCATGGCTGAAAGCAGTGATGTATTCCGTATGTTGGCTGTTGAGGATAAGTTGGATGGTACCAACTACCCATTATGGGCTTATATGATGCGACATGTACTGGTTGCAAAAGGATTGTGGAACATTGTGCAGGGTGTTGAAAGACGTCCTGTTACACCTGTAACGACAGGTACTGCAAATACAGGTGTTGGAGCTGATGAAGATGGTGTCGAAGATGATATTCCGCAGATTCCTGTTCGTGCTGCTGTTTCTGTTGCACCTACTGCAGAGCAGATTCGTTGGGATGGCAGAGATGCCCAGGCACATGCATTGATAGCTTTGTCTGTCAAACGTGCCATTATTCCTCACATTCGCTCTTGCAGAACAGCAAAGGATGCTTGGGATACACTTACCACTTTGTACCAGGCTAGGAATGAGGCTCGTGTTGCTTACCTCCGAAAACAGTTGGAGAGTGAGCACATGAATGAAGGTGATTCTATGGACAGTTTTCTTACAAAG
The DNA here is from genome assembly GCA_020310875.1 of Ceratopteris richardii. NCBI lineage: Eukaryota > Viridiplantae > Streptophyta > Polypodiopsida > Polypodiales > Pteridaceae > Ceratopteris > Ceratopteris richardii. The sequence continues at coordinate 135,954,028 of CM035442.1, forward strand.
ATCAAAGACCTGAAGGAACAATTGATTTCTGCTGATGAGGTTATACCAGATAGCTCACTTGTGCAGACCGTTCTGAATGGTCTTCCTGATTCATATCAGAGTTTTGCCTCTACTCTTCGGTTGATGATGAAAGGCAATCCGAATGTCTTGTCATTTGAGGAATTAGTCTCTGTTCTGTTGCAGGAAGATCAGTCCAGGCAGAACAGGTCCATTATGCGTGTTGCAGATCAAGCTTTCCTGGCTAGTCAGAAGGGCAAAGGAAAATGGAGCTCTTCTACTAGTAAGCAGAAATCTGCAAATGCTGCACAATCGAAGAACCAGGATAAAGATGAAAAGAAATCAGAAAAGCAGAAATTGTTCTGCAAGTACTGTAAAGGAAATGATCATATTATAAAGAACTGTCCAAAACTGGCTGCTAAAGAGGCAAAGAAGAAAGAGGCTGGAATGGTTGTTGCAGAGGCCTCTACACCAAAAACAGAGTCTGCAAATCTTGTGCAGGAAGAAGAATGGGCGTTTACCACTGTCTGCAGTTTTGACCCATCTTCTCATGATCAGTGCATGTCTGTAGTAGACTCAGATGTTTGCCCAGTATTTTGACAGTGGGGCGACCAAACATATTACCTCGCAGCGCAGTTTCTTCTCTTCACTCGAGCCTGCCCCTACAGGGAATACTGTCACATGCGCCAATAACTCCTCTTATCCTGTTATGGGAGTTGGTAAGATCATTCTGACTACTGCTGATGGTAGTTCTTTCACTTTGTCAGATGCTTTATTTGTGCCAGGGATCAAAAAGAATCTGTTATCAGTTTCTGCATTAGCCAAGATTGGCTTGGTTGTGAAATTTGTTGATGACAGGTGTACAGTCCATGATCTCTCAAATGGCGATGTGATTATTGCTTCTGGCATTTTATGTCGTGGGCTGTATAAGCTCATAAACTATGAAAGATCTGTGAATGATTCGGCATGTGCAGTTCATGATTCTCAGGCTATGTCAGATGCAAAGCTTTGGCATGCACGCTTTGGTCATCTGAATTTTGCTAGTTTGTTACGCCTGCAGAAATCTGAAATGGTGTCCTCTTTGCCCAAACTTGAGGCACCTGGAAAACATGTTTGTGAAGGCTGTATTTTGGGCAAAATGCAGCGTTCTTCCTTTCCAAAAGATGGTTCAGTTCGGGCTACGCAGAAATTGCAGCTTGTACATAGTGATGTCTGTGGTCCTATGCAGACACCCTCTTTTGGAAATTACCTTTACTTCGTGACTTTCATTGATGATTTTTCCAGGCATGCATGGGTATATCCACTCAAAGCAAAGTCCGAAGTGTTCATGTGCTTCAAACAGTTTTTGTTTTTGGCTGAAAATTTGTCAGCATGTAAAATGGGCACCCTCCGTTCTGATCGAGGGGGGGAATATATGTCTTCAGATTTTAATGCATTTCTGGCTGAACGTGGGATAAAACACCAGTGTACAGTGCCGTATACACCTCAACAGAATGGAGTTGCTGAACGAAAGAACAGGTCACTCATGGAGATGGCGAGGTGCATGGTCAAAAGTCAGGCTTTACCACATAGTTTCTGGCTTGAGGCTGTCATGTGTGCAGCATATGTACTGAACAGGTGTCCCACTAAAGCGTTGCAGTCTATCACTCCATATGAGGCTTGGCATGACCGCAAGCCATCTGTTGCTCATCTGCGTGTTTTTGGTTGTTTGGCATATGCATTAGTGCCTGAACAACATCGCAGAAAATTGGATGATAAGGCAGTAAAATGTATTTTTGTTGGGTACAGTTCTGAAAGTAAAGGCTATCGTCTGTATCATCCACAGACTAAACGCATTCTGGTTAGCCGTGATGTTGTCTTTGTGGAAGATGCTATTCAGCCATTGCTTTCATGTACTAAGGAGACATCTGTTAGCTCCAAAGACATGTATGATACTTTGATGCCTCTTTTTACAGGTGGACAGGCTAGTGCTGGTCCTAATGAGGCAACTTCTCAGCCTTTGCAGGTTTCATATGATGATGCAGATCATTCCATTTCTGATGCAGATTTACATGATGCACTTGTTGATGAGAGAGCTGATATTGAGCAGGCAAAAACTATGCCAAAATGGCTGGTGCAGACTTTGCGTGACAGCAAATTAGATGCTCCTTTGTCATATCGTACTCGTTCAGGCTCTCATAGTACCTCCTTTGCATCAGATTGCTATGCTATGGCTGCATCTAGTCTCTGTGATGAGAATGAGCCTGTTTCTTTTGATGAAGCACAAAATTCAGACAATTGGATGGCTGCTATGCAATCTGAATATGATGCTATAATGAAGAATGGTACATGGTCTTTATGTGACTTGCCTCCTGGCAAGAAGGCCATTGGCACTAAGTGGGTATACAAGCTGAAGCGTAAACCTGATGGTACAGTTGACAGGTATAAGGCTAGGCTTGTTGCAAAGGGTTATGCACAGGAAAGAGGCATTGATTTTGATGAGACCTTTGCACCTACATGCCGTATGACTACTGTTCAGAGCATTTGTGCACTTGCAGCCCATCATGGTTGGAATGTACATCAGTTGGACATTAAAACAGCATTTCTGAATGGTGACTTGCATGAAGAAGTGTATGTTTTTCAGCCCCGTGGCTTTGTGCAGAAAGGGCATGAAAACCAGGTGTGCAGGTTAAAGAAGGCGTTATATGGTTTAAAGCAAGCACCACGTGCTTGGTATGAGAAGATACATGCCTATCTGATTGCACATGGTTTTGAGAACAGTCCAACTGAAAGCACCTTATATGTTAAACGTGCTAATGATGTGCTTCTGATCATTGTTGTCTATGTTGATGACATGCTGCTCACTGGTCCTATTGAGACACATATTGCTGATTTTAAGGCTGATTTGCATGCCTCATTTGAGATGTCTGATTTGGGGCATTTGCATCACTATTTGGGCATTCAGTTTATGCACGTTGATGGTGGAATGGCTTTGTGTCAAACGAAATATATTGACACATTATTGCAGCGTTTTGGCCTTGAAGACTGTAAGCCTATTGCCACTCCTATGGAGACAGGTTTACGATTGAGTCTTCATGATGCTGGAGATGCATTTGATGCTGTTCTCTATCAGCAGGCTGTTGGATGCTTGATTTACTTATGCATTACTCGGCCAGATATTCAGTTTACTGTCTCACAGATGAGCAGGTTTATGCATTGCCCAGGAGTCACGCATTGGAAAGTGGTTAAGCGCATCTTTCGCTACTTGAGTGGTACTCGGCTACTTGGGTTGTTTTATCCCAAGGGGGGATCACTACTGCCAGATTTGCATGCTTTTTCTGACTCAGATTGGGCTGGTTGCTATGACACTCGTGTGTCCACCAGTGGTTTTTGCTTCATGCTTGGTAGCTCATGTATATCTTGGTTGAGCAAGAAGCAGCCTACTGTGGCCACTTTGAGTTGTGAGGCTGAGTATAGGGCAGCTTTCACAGCGACTGTTGAGTGTGTGTGGCTCAGATGCCTTATGGCTGATTTGGGTGTTGGCCAGTCTTCTGCCACCACCATCTTCACTGACAGTCAGAGCACATTGGCAGTTGCGAGGAACCCTGTGTTCCATGCTCGCACTAAGCACATTGAGGTGCATTATCACTATGTCAGGGAGAGGTTCTCTGCTGGGGAGATCAGCTTGGCATATGTGCCCACGCAGGAGAACATTGCAGACCTTTTCACGAAGGCTATGCCTAGGGAGAAGTTTGAAGCTTTCCGCAAAGCTTTGGGCTTACTTCCTTTTGTGGAGTGATTTCCACATAGCTTGGCAGTTCCTTATACATGAGTGCCAGCTCCTTGTTCACCGCATCACTCCCAGGGGGGATTTGTTGATATATTTAGGTAGTGATGTGTGTGAACACTCTAGGACTGCCGGGGCACTTTTTTCCCTCTTTAGGAGGTTTTTTTCCCCCGGCTTGTATATACGCCGATTGCCCTAATGGGCTACTTATCTTTGTACATTCTCTAGTAATACATTCAGTCTTGTGTGTTGTGCTCCAAGCTTCTTCTTCTTCCTTGTGCTGTTCGCGTGCTTCCGCAGACGTCTAACTCCAACAGAATCGTTGTCGACAAAGCGTAATGTAGGTCGTCTCTCGTCCAATTCCAAACAATTGACGCGACAGAACTTCTGCAAAATCAACGAAAAGAGAAATTAGAAACCCTAAACTAGCATAGAGAAACACAAATGCTAACAGTACGTGCAGCACTTACCAAGATGTGAGAGAAGTCGAGAGAGAATGTGTGTGTGTAGAGAGAGAGATCCGTGTGTGTGTGTGCACAAGACGATGCAGGTTCGCACGGGCAAGTTCGACAGTAAACCAACAGTACTCAAACACGCGCAGAAATGTGAATTTTTGCTCTCGGGTTCGCGGTTTGTTTAAAACTCGCGGACGGTATAGGCGCCGGTATGGACGTCGGTATATGCATCGGTAGTTGCTAGTAAATTACCGACGCTCATATCGACGCGCATACCGACGCCTATACTGACGCTTATACTGGCGGCTGCGGGGCCACACCGAAGATCCGTTTAAAACGGTCATACCGACGGTCACTTGACCGACGGTATCTCTTAGTGAGATTTTCCGATGAGTATACCGACGCCGACTATGACCGTCGGTATATGCAGCGTCGGTATGCCCCTCATATGTTGTAGTGTTCCTGTCATAGAAAAAGGAAATTAGGGATCTATTGGGCACAACAACATAGATAAATCTGATAAGTAGAAAATCCTTGAAACAATTAGAAGTGAAGAAGTCAAAGTTTAAAATGATTATCAAAGTTATAATTGGTCAAAGTTTTAGTTCGTTGCCTACAAAACATATTGAGGCTAAAATAGGACAAGCGAGTAGTATGCTAGAATCTGAAGGATGGCCTCAAAAGCTAATAATTGAAGATTTAATTCTAGGACAATGTTGGATGAAACAAAATGAATTTTCATTGGATTTTACAAATGATCCTAAACTTGAAAGTAAATGGAAAATCTATGAGAATCTGTTTTGTAAGAGATTTTGTGTAGGAATTTAATCAAGAAGTATATGAACTAGGAATGGAGTTTTTTGTATTCACAAGTGAAGGGAATTAAATTGATCTAATTCAAGAAAAGATGCCACAATTAGAGAACAAAAAAAAATATCGAAGGAGTGTTCAACCAATAAAGAGGATGAAGCAAATATGAATACCTAAAACAATTGTTGAAAGGCATATTCAAATGAAGAAGCAAATATCAAAACAATCACGTATCAGATAGTTGAATGCAAAGACATGCAAACCAGTGTGGAAATCCAAACAAAAGAAAGAGGAATAGACAACGAAAGTTAGAGATACAAATTCTAGTTTAAAATCAACATTGTGAAGCTAAAAATATTTACAAAAACCATAAGAAGTAGCTTTGTAGAGAAAAGGATTCAAGTAAAGATAAGCATGTAAACAAAATGCTTAAAAGCTCTCTAATGCACCATCTAGAAAACTACACATTTAGAATATGAATCGGGTTTACAAGGTTGCGTATACACTAAGCACAAATTTATTCTAAACCTATGCACAACACCTAGATCTTCAAATCATAGGGAGAACTAGAATGTGAAGAAAGTAGTGATACTCTTCCGTTGATAAATATTCTCAATATTCACTTAGATATGTATATATTATTATATTGTAATGTAATCATGGAAAATGCACAAAAAATAAATAAAAAATAAAAAGGAAGATTGAGAAAAAATAAATAACGAAAAATTGTATAGAATAAAAATGTTGGAAAAAGGATTGAAAAAAATGAAAAATATACAAAACAACATGAAAAATTGTCCTTCATAAAGTCTTTTTCATTGTTTTTGGAACTTGATAAATGTGCATATTTTACAACATAAGTCTTATCTGATATATGATGCACAATGCAAGCTATTAGGATGGGTGTCCGAGTGGAGAGTCTTTTGAAAAATCAAGAATTTTGAATTTTCTTTTGATCAATGAGATTCATGTTTTCTTTTGCACATTAGAAGCAACCTTGCTAATATGTGATGGCAACTGCTTTATGATTTCTGATTTCAAAAGATGTGTGTTTGATTTATTGTGAAAGAATTCTTTCTTATGTGTAATGTATTTTCTATCTATGGAGTTTCGAGTCATATTGATGTCGTGAAGCAATTTTTTTTTGCCAAAAAATGACTCAAGGGTTACCTATTTCAAAGCTAGAATTGGACAAGGTTTCCCTCTCCAAGGGACATTTGTTCTTGGGGAGTAAAGGATTACCTAAGGAAGTGGTGAATTTGGAAGTAGAGGAAGGACAAGAGAAAAACCTAACACAAAAAGAGAAGATATTTAAGAAGCTTAAAGGATGCTACCAAAAAGTGAGCAAACATGTATTCACTGTTAATAAAAGAAATTACAAAGGTACCATGTTGTCTCATGAATTTGTCAACTTTTAAAGGTGTGTATAAAAGATGGAGACCTATTGGATTCTACAGGTTGCTAAAGAAAGTGGCAGCAAACGAAGAATCAAAGAAGAGGAATAACATGGAGATAGAGATTCAACAGCCCTTGAATAAAAGAAATATATATCGAAGAAAGATAGAGTTAGAAGAAAGAGAGGTTTTAAAAAAAGGAGTTGAAAGTTGAACAAAAGAAAGTTTATGCAAACAAGAAACCTCATCCACCTCATAGATAAACAAAAAAGTATATAGTTATCTGATGTGAAATAATGACAAAAGAGCTTTCTATGAAACTCAATATCAAAAAATGTTGAATGATTTCACAAATAAAGCCACTAGTTGCAAAGAAGGAAGAGATAGTGTAGTATAACGATTTTCATGATCAAATGATGGAGGCAAAAAGTGAAGTTTTGTTCATTCAAAAAGAAGTTGCTTTATTAGATTTCTTCAGTGATTTACAACCTCGAGAGAAGAGAAACGTAGTGGTGGGAATGATCAGAAAACTAACGAAGGAACCTAAGTTGAAGGAGAAAGTGGAAGAAAAAACAAGAAGAAAAAGAAATATAAGAAAGATAAAGCAAGAGGTATAATATATAGATTCAAATGTAGCAGGAGGATCAATATTGATTCAAAGACTAGACAAAGAGCCTATTGAGGAATCATATGGAGAAGGATATGGGCAAAATATTCTAAAGACACCACTTAGAGAGGATGAGAAAGAAGAAGACAGTGATGTCGAATCATTCTTATTGAATAGTTTGAATATCTCAGAACCAAATGCTCCAAGCAAGAAGGGAAGCCAACAAAGCAAAGACGTAACAGAGGAGGAAGAATAAAATGACCATGATCAAAATCAAGAAAATGAAGAAGGCCAATAGCATGATTAGGAAAACAAGGATGAGAAAGAAAGATAGAATCAAGAAGCTTCAAACAAAGAACAAGATGAGAAATAGGATAAAGATGTCAAAGAGCATGGTCAAGATAAAAATAATGAAGCAAATGAAGAAGACGATTGGTGACATTCATATGAAGCACCAAAAAGAAGTAAAATCATTATGGATTCTTATGACAAAGAGGAAGATGAAGAGGATGAGGAAATAGGTAAAGTGATGCCTGATGACTATGAAGCGAGTGAAGATAAAAAGTGAACTAGAGTATGGATCTGGCTAAAGAACAATAAGTAATCAAAATGGAGGAATCCCCAAAGAAAATCATAACATTATATGATTATGTGGCATACCACACACGTGATGCTTGCTTCAAACCATATAATACCTTTTTCGACCTACACACTTTTTTTTCATGCCCCTTTTGCAAAAAACTACGGGGATAAAAAACATACACTTTTTCATGCAAGTCACCATTCAGAAATGTAGTTTTAATGTCCAACTGATGTACGTTACAACCATGATGAGCTACATGTGCGTAGATGCTATGAACAATAGTCTTTCGGCATGTAGGAGCAAAGGTATCATCAAAATCAATGCCTCTTTCTTGAGCATAGCTTTTTGCAACAAGCCTAGCCTTTTACTTGTCAAATGTTCCATCAAGCTTATGCTTCAGCTTGTATACCCACTTAGTGCCAACAGCCTTCTTGCTAGGAGGCAAGTCACATAAAGACTAGGTACCATTTTTCATAATAGCATCATATTCTGATTGCATAACAACCATCTAATTTTCAGATTTTTGTGCTTCATCAAACAAAATAAGCTTGTTCTCATCACAAAGACTAGAGGCAACCATAGCATAGCAATCTGATGTAGAAGAACCGCTATGAGAGACTGAACAAGTACGAAATGACAGAGATGCATCTAATTTGCTATCTCGCAAAATATCAGCTCTCTCATGAACAAGTGCATTATGTAAAACTGCATCAAAATGGAATGATCGACATCATCACATGAAACTTATAAAGGTTGAGAAATTACCTCATTTGGACTAGCACTAGACTATCCACCTATAAAAAGAGGCAACAAAGTATCATACATATCTTTGGAGCTAATTGATGTCTCCTTAGTACATGAAAGTAATGGCTGAATTGCATCTTCCACAAAAACAACATCGTGGCTAACCAAAATGCATTTAATATGTGGATGATATAGATGATGGCCTTTGCTTTCAAAACTATACCCAACAAAAATACATTTCACTGCTTTATCATCTAATTTCCTACATTGTTGTTCATGTACTAATACATATGCTAGACAACCCAAGACACACAGATAAACAACAAATGGCTTGCGACCATGCCAAGCCTCATATGGAGTGATAGATTCCAATGCATTGGTGGGATACCTATTAAGTACATATGTTTCACATATAACAACCTCAAGCTAGAAACTGTGGTAAAGCTTGACTTTTGACCATACACCTTACCATCTCCATGAGTGACCTGTTCTTCCTTTCAACAACTACATTTTGTTGAGGTATATATGGCATTGTACATTGAAGTTTTATCCCACATTCAACTAGAAATGCATTAAAATGAGAATATTCCTTCCCTCAATCAAAACGAAGGGTGCCCATTTTACATGCTGGCAGATTTTCAGCCAAAATCAGAAACTGTGCATACATCATGCTTTAGTTCTTCACAACACCAACCATTGTCCCTCCCTTTGGCTTCGGCGAACCACTTCTACAAGTCTTCATCTCCAACAGCCATCAAGAAAATATATGTCCTTGTCCCATAACCATACTGTTTTTGTTTAATTTGAGACGCGAAGCAACTTGTGAACTTTGGCAATACAATTTTACATTGAATGAGCAATAATAACTATAACAATCATTGTGACCCACCAAGCAATTGTAGGTGTGGCTCTTGCAACTTGCCTTCGGGTGAGAGGCTTGACAACCAACAAGTCCACCGATCAAATTATACCCTTGGAATAGAAATCTGAATTCTTATGCTATAGTTGTTTAATAAATTTTAAATCCTATATCAAACAAAAGGAAACTTGAAGGAATAGAAAGGCTACAACAGGGAAGAATGATTTGCAAGTGTACCCATAAAGGCCGACAAACATTTTAAGATATAATCGTATTTTAAAGGCATACAACACAAACGCACATAGAATAATGATCTTGCAAGTCTACCCATAATGTAAGAAAATGTAGTTCTATATTTCAAGATAAAGTCATATTTTAAAGGGTTTTAAGGTGCACCCGCGAATTTTGGATCGGACTTCTCACATGAAACAAACAAGGTAGTCAGAGTTAGACTCGAAATGACAGAAACTCAAACCATGCGCCTGGTTGCAATTTTATTATTTCATGGTTTTAGTGTAAACCATCAATTCTCAAAGTTCTGATGCGTGCCGTCGACTTCTAAGCGTGTGTAAGCGTGTGGCCTTTTTTAGAGTATACAGTTTATCAGGGTACCATGGTTTAAATAGCTGGAACAAAGAGGTATACAGCTCATCAGGTCACACAAAGCTAACAAGATGCAAAGAGAAGAGGTTGCATCTCCTCTCGCATGAACGGTGCCCAACGAACATAGCGTGTAATTCTCTTGTTAAGAGCCAGCTGCTTCTGAGAAGACGTGAAGACAGCAGCAATGAATTCGATTGCGTATAGTTTAGTGAGAGATCTTGGACGCTGCAGTTATTTTTCTGGTTGAGAAGGTTGCGTTGTGAATGTATGTAGTCAGTCAGATTGACTGAGCCCAATTGGCCTCACTTCCTACTCTTGGCATCATAGGTTCCTGGCTTCGTTGGGCCATGTCCACTTTGAAAGCAGCTCCAAGAGCCTGTCCATGACTGTCGACACGCGGCACTGGCTTCAACTTCTGAAGCGGATGCTCATAGCTCTTTAAACCCATATTGCTGGAGAAGTAGCAACCTGCATCAACAATGGCAGCTGCTTACTCAGAAACGGCATCAACAACACATCAATGGCATCAACAACAGGAGGGGGCAATATCACGAAAGTATATCACAACGATAAGTTTTCATCACTCAGAATAAGGATCTATTATAGGCATCGCTCAACTCTGGCATTGCAGTGTAAAGCAGTACGATTGTGTATCGTGTACATGAGTTCGAAAAGCAAAGTCCGCTGTTTGCAACGATATGGGAAAAGGATACTACTGAGCTGTATCTCAAAATGCATGAACTGCCTTTCATTAGTCACCTACATGATATATATATTTGCTAGCATCCTAAACCGCACCTACATGACATATTTGATAGCATCTAATGCAGCAGGCTTAAGAAAATAAATAAATGGAATTTTAGCTGTCAATGTCTCAATGATGCTTGTGTCGGTTATCATAAGTCACTCGAGCCTTAACCACGCCTCCTGTCGAATGATATAACCTCTCATGCAGACCTTAAAAGACATGTAAAGAAAAGATTATTATATCTACCGATGTTTTAACGACGTTAACGGGGGAAAATAACAACTCCATACTCGTTTATCCGTTCTATAGAAACGTACCGGCGGGAAATGGTGCAAACGATTTTCCACAGCTAGCCTTCAGAATTTCAGGAGCGTCGGAGAACGCTAATGAATCGTCTCTTGTTAATCCCCAATACAAGGGAATCTTTCCTTCACAGTCCTGCAAATGCCAAGTGCCGAATTAAGCCCAATTATAAAAGCGAACACAGATAGCAAAAGCTAAAATTAAAATTATTTACATAAAGGCGATACGCCTTACTTCAACAGCGGTTTACCTGTGCAACAAATACAGTTCGACAGTTTGTATCATATAAGACGAAGATGAAACGTCCATTCAATGAAGCGAGTACCCTATCCGCCGGAAATGGACCCCGATCACGCAGAGTTTTGTAAGCCTGGATTATAAGCATGACCTCATTCACGTTCTTGGTTAGCCCATATTCTTGGCGTAACGCTGTCAAATTCTCTAATGTTCCTTGAAACATACAGAAAACGCCATCTATTACAGCGAAGGACCTGTTTGAAGCACACACAAAATTGAAAAAAGATAGTCATTTTCACAGTTGACAGATTGTAATGCAAATAGTGCGAGTTCTCGATCATCATGAGTCGGCATCCTTATTGCTTGAGAGTTTTGACGGATCAGTCTATGACGGACACGCAAACCCACAAGCAGATACAAAGGGTAGTGCTGATTGCTTATGCAACAGATGGATCTCGCTATGACGGATACAGAGAACACGGGATCAGAAATTATAAAACAAGAATTGTTGTTGAGAGCTACATCATTCAAAGAGTGAAAAATCCACCCAGACCATAGATATGCATCGATCTATGTTACTAAATCACGGAATCTGTTCCGCGTACACATCGCTTATGGAAACGGTTAAACAATTTCACCTTTGCGGATAGATCTGGTAGTATGAACTGGAATTTATTAGATCCACTGTACCTCGGCGTTAGAAGGGCCTGTTTATGATGGGTATATGCCATTCCGCCAACGTCGCAAAGCGTGACCTGTATAGCATTGTGCGTTTCCTTCATAAAAGTATCCAAGATCTCCCCACCTGACTTTCTGCTCTCTTCAATTTCCTTCGTGCTGCAAGGGCTGCTCAATTCTTGCGGGGCATTTGCGACCGCGCTACCGAAAATGGCCAACATCGTTGCAAACTACGTGTATAGAACCTGCCCAGTCGAATCAATCTCTCTCTCTCTCTCTCTCTCTCTCTCTCTCTCTCTCTCTCTCTCTCTCTCTCTCTCTCTCTCTCTCTCTCTCTCTGCGACACACACACACACACACACAAAACATGAAAAGGTTTACCTCGACTATGCTTTCTCACCAAAAACGCTGATGGGCAGATAACGAGAAAAACGAAGCACTCTGAAGAAAACAGACTCTTTGAACGGGAATACGACACTGTATCGGCTGCCAATTTAAATAGGCTGCTTCAATGGAAGAAGGGGAGAAAACGGATGTGGGCAGGATATGGATATGCACGCTGACCTGGAAGCTATCGAACTCGAAAGTTGGAACATGGAAATGTCCGCCGGTTTATTGAACTGTGAAGTTGATCGACCCAGCAACATAGACACGTTCGTGAGTCCGACTTTCAAACGCCTCTATAACTATTCAACGCATACACACTTTTTAGTGAGGCCTTTCGTCGACATCTGGAAGCATGTTAGAAGTGCACATCTGGATTTTGTCATTTAGAGAAACCGAACCCTGAAGGTACATAGAGAGACTCTAACACCGAGTATGCTCTGAATCTGAAAGAAAACACAAGAGAGATCTCGATCACTTGTATGTAGTGTGGATTCAAAAGAATAAAACAAAAGAGACAAGTATGGTGGAGGCACCATTACTCGTAGTTGAGTGGAGAGACCCGACCATCATGTGCACTTGTAGAATAGCCATTGAAGCCTTCCGTGGAGGTCTCTTCATCAAATACATCACTTTCTCTCTAAGTGGATTGTACTCTCATTGTTGAGATATTGACATCTAGAAAAGTTGAATTTTTGACAAAGGGCATGCGTCTCACGTATATGGACCTTGTGCGCTCCATAATGCTATATTTGAAAATATCATGATGATGATTGGTTGAAGCTTCTTGCATTTACCTTTTGAAGGGAAATTTCTCACAAAAGTATAATGGACTCTTCGAATCCATGTTTAGATGTCATATAACTTTACCCTTGTCTATCGTAGGTGCAAAATTTTATTGTTTGTATGCCGTATTCGGAACATACAGATATTATTTCGCTCGATCTATTGACAACATCAATTGTAACCACACTTTATATCTGAACTATGAATCTAGAAATAGCTATGTGTATCAGGTCACTATTTATTGCTGCTAACACTACTCCGCAAGGTTCGTGAAGCATCGGACGTGGAATACATGCCATGCAGCACACATACCATGCAAGTTAAGAAATCAAGAATGTTTAATTCTAGCATTCTCTATATTTTTTTTTCTACATCTTACAATATTGTATATCATCTCTTTTAGACCCTACTAACAAACATCTTATCTACAGAAATGATAAGTTGCGTTGTGGGATCATCTTGTACAATTCCATGCAAGAACTCTTCTATGCACACCTAAGTCATGATGTGTCTTGGATTTAAATCATGATGTGTCTTGCATCCATATGTGTGTTTTGTTCTAATCTTATGATATCAATCAATAACTTGAAACCAAATTTTCAATTAGATCTAACCTATTGGTTTTGACCTATTGGTCCCTTAATGTTTGGCAAAATCATCAAAGCAATTAGGATCAAATCACCATGTGTTCAATATTTGGAGCGTTTTGATATAACTCCAAGAATTGTTATAAAGAATCAAAGACTTAAGAAAAAGTTTCCGAGAAGATGATGGATGGATCAAGATATATGCGTTGGATTTCAAACATTTTTGAAGTAACATATCAAGAAGAATGCCAAGCTAGCATATGTCAATCTAGTCTCAAGATGAAGTCACTTTTTCAAGCCGTGCATAGGGTAAATAATTTGAATGTTATTATCAATCAAGCAATTTAATGTGACAGTAAGTTGCTTTATGAAGACCAAGTCAAGAATTCAAACCTTTCAAATTATGAGGATGCAATCGTTGGAACTTGGGGAGAAACAATGCACATAAATAAAGGGAGAAATAAGAAGAAACTTGAAATCAGAGTACACTATTCTAATACTAAATGTGGAATCTACAAAGTTGATCACAATGTTTGGCTTATGGGTATATATAAAAGTCGAGTAGAAAACCTACTAAAGAGCTCAAAATTTTGCTTAACAGTCCTAAGTGCATTCACATACATCATTATCAAAATAGACTAACAACCTCTCTATTGATATATTTTGATAGTGATGTGCGTAAACACACTTAAGACTGTTGGGGCACTTTTTTCCCTCTTTAGGAGGTTCTTCCCCTTGGCTTGTATATATGCGTACAACCCTAATGGGTTACTCATCCTTCTACATT
>CM035442.1:136010818-136023318 GCA_020310875.1 Ceratopteris richardii
GAGGCAAAATTTTGAATTTGAATTCAAACTTTTACTCAGTTCCTATAAAAATGGACATGGAAAAGTCGCGGGTAGAACTCTACTCTCGCGAGCTTCTCATTTCTGAGTTTGAGTGTGTTTGAGGACTATACTATAGCTTACACGTCTCTACACCATTAGGCAATGTTATTTTTGCCAATGGGATTGTATACAACTATTCATTAATAGATACATTTACATCATTCATCTCTGAATTCTCTGTTAGTCTACTCAACAGCCTGTCAACGTGTCAAGGGCTTATCTCGGTCAAATCTCCACCAAATTCAGTGATTCAAAGCTTGTTGGATTCAGCTGGAAGTCATCTACATGGTATTATAATTTCAAGAGATGCTATTCAGCCGTTTTGGATAAAGCTGCATCGAAGTGATCGCTAGTCTATTTTTGCTACAGTCCTAAAAAGTCAGGGGTATAACTAAACTTGCTAAATTGATTTCTCTTAGCATAGTTTATGTTTTTACATCATTCCACTTGCTTTAGTTAGCTTACTAACTAATTAGATACCTCTAAAAGGAATTTTTCCAATTCCTATTGTAGTGGTCATACTGAGCAAAATACCCAGCAGGTGTCAAGACATAAATAGAAAGTTTTCTTGAGTTTGTGACTTCCAAAGTTATCTGTTTTGATTCAATCATCGCACATATCACTTCCAAAGGACATAGGACATTTTATGGTGTAATTGAAGAGCTAAGGAGGTCTACTTATCAAGTCTGAAGCAAAAGAGGGCTGGTACAAAGCAGGTTTTAGCAGTACCTACTCAGTCTCTTGGTGCATCCATCCATCTTTCCCAACAGTGGTATCAGAGCAAACAAAGGTAAAATGGGAGATGGTTTTCCTTCATTTATTGATAAATTGGACAGGAACAATTATCAAGCTTGGTCTCTAAGGATGAAGACCTACTTACAAGGAAGGAGTCTCTATGGATACATCTCAGGAGATGAGGAATTGCCCTCATTCAAAACAAGAGGATTGCCAACCAAGGAAGAACAAGAAAAGCTCAACACATGGTGTGCTAAGGATGCATTGGAAAGGTCTTACTTACTCAACTCTATCTCTTACTTTCTTTTGCCACATATCAGAAATTGTAAGACATCCCAAGAGACTTGGGAAACCTTGTCATCATATTTTTCCTCCAATGCAAGCTGTTTCAGAATTTGTAACCAAGATCAAACATGCTGCAGATCAGTTAGCAAGCATAGGAGAAGAGATTGAAGAAGAGCAAATTGTGAGGCAAGTGATCAATGGGATCAAGGCTGATGACAAATGGGAAAGCTTCACCACTGCCATGGACCTTTACATGGACATGCACACTCCAGATCTTACAACTCTCATGGGACAACTATTTACACATGAAGCAAAGATCACCAAGAATGGAGATACATCCAAAGGTAATAACTCTTCTGCCCTATACACTGATAAGAAGTCTAAGGATAAAGGCAAGAGCAAGAAGATGGAAGATGAAGGCTCTACCTCCCAAGCCAACTATGCAAGGAGAGGTAGATCTTCAAGAGGAAGGGGCAGAGGAGGTAAGCAAGGTAGGGGGAGATCTTATAACTCCTCTCCATGCAACATTTGTGGTTTATCAAATCATACTACAGATGAGTGTTTCAGGAATTACAAAAATCAGAGAGGAAGAGGAAACCAAAGAGGTGGATACTCACAGTCAAGAGGTAGATTCAACCATCACCAAGGCTACAACAACAACTACAACAACAATTACAACAATAATTACAATGGAAACTACCAAGGAGGATATAAATCCAGAAAGGACTACAACAACTATACAGAGGAGCAGGATGACTCTCTTCTGATGAACATGACTTCAAAGTCAGGTACAAATGATGACCACCTATTCTACATTGACTCATGATGCTCAAATCATGTGGCTGGCAATGTAGCACTACTCTCTGAACTTGAGGAGCCAAAAGGTAAGCATCAAGTTCAAACAGGTGATGATACAAAACATTCAGTAGTTAAAGTTGGAAATGTTAAGACTTGTGATGGAAATCAGAATTTGTTGAGCAGGGTACTCTATGTACCAACCATTATCAAAAATTTGATGAGTGTTGGTCAGATTTTGGAGAAATGTTTGCAGGTTAGATTCAATCAATATGGAGCATTTGTGGAGGATCCAAGACATGGATTCAAGAGGATTGCTAAAGGAGAAAAGTCAGGTAGACTTTCACCTTTGAGTTAGAAGACACAAAGAATATTGCACTATATAGTCATAAGAATCAAACACTTTCAGAGCTTGAGATTTGGCACAAAAGATTAGGGCATATAGGAGAAAGAACCTTGAAGCAAATGTACAGGGACCAATGTGTGCTTGGGATACCTAATGTATCCAAGCAACATATGATTTACAAGTGTGGTGCTTGTCAATTTGGGAAGCCTCACAGGTTACCCTTCTCAAGGAAAGGATATATACATGAAGACTATCTAGAGCTTGTCCACACAGATGTATGGGGACCAAGCAAAGACCCCTCAGTCTCAGGTTCAAGGTACTATGTGTCTTTTATTGATGACTATAGCAGATGGACTGTATTGTACTTCATGAAGCACAAGGATGAGGTGTTTAATTGTTTTAAAAAATATCTTGTACTAGTTGAAAATCAGACAGGAAGAAATTTGAAGAGGCTAAGGTCAGATGGAGGAGGTGAGTACTTCTCCAATGAGTTTGAAAACTTCTTGCACGACAGAGGTATCAAAAGAGAAATAACCACAAGGTATTCTCCTGAACAAAATGGGGTAGCTGAAAGAAGAAATAGGTTAATTGTTGAGACAGCTAGGTCTATGCTTAATGAGAAGAAGTTACCTAACTATCTATGGGCAGAGAGTGTTTCTACTGCCACTTACCTTATAAACAGGTTACCATCTAAGTCACTTGATGGTATGACACCCTATGAAGCATGGCATGGTAAGAGACCCTCACTTGACCATTGCAAAATATTTGGATGTGTAGCATATGTGCACATTCCCTCTCAGATAAGAGGTAAGCTAGACCCAAAGGCGGAAAAGTGTATTTTCATTGGATATGATTTAAATAAAAAAGGCTACACGTTTTATAACCTTATCAATAAGGGATTCATGGTAAGCAGAGATGTTGTCTTTGATGAAAATGATTTTTGGTATGAGAATGAATGCAGGAAAGTTAAACTACCCTATGATTTGGAAGAGGAGTTTCCAAAACTTGCAAAGGAGGAACCTACTCAGAATGAAGACTCAAGTTCAGATGATGAAGACACTATCAACCTTGAAGAGTTCAAGGCATGGAAGTCCAAGGGCAAAATGAAGATGAAGAAGCTTGAAGACATACCTGAATCTTCAGCTCAACCATTTAGAAGATCACAAAGAGAAAGCAAAAAACCTATCAGATATGGGTATGATACATCTCTTGTTACTAAACATTCTGTTTATCTTACCAAAGATTTGTCAAATGAAGAACCAGGATCATATGAAGAAGCCATAACCAAATCAGAATGGAAAGAAGCTATGGATGAGGAGATTGAAGCACTCAAGGAGAGTGACACATGGGAGATAGTACCCAAGAAGGACTCCATGACGGTAATAGGATCCAGATGGATCTATAAACTAAAAAGAAATTCTGATGGCACAATTAATAGGTACAAAGCCAGATTGGTAGCCAAGGGTTTTGCACAAACCCAAGGCATTGACTATGAAGAAACATTTTCTTCTGTGGCCAAGATGCCAACAATCAGAGTGTTGGTTAGTGTGGCTGCATCAAAGAATTGGAATATGTACCAATTGGATGTCAAGAATGCTTTCTTGAATGGATGGATTTCAGAAGAGGTTTATATGTCACAACCTTCTGGCTATGAGGACCCTAAGAAGGTAACATTTGTTTGCAAATTAAAGAAGGCTTTATATGGATTAAAGCAGGCACCTAGGGCATGGAACTACAGGTTAACTACATACCTCCAAGACCAAGGTTTTGAGATGAGCAAGGCAGATACTTCTCTATTCATTAAGAGAAGTAATTCAGAGGTAATTTATCTTTGTGTTTATGTTGATGACATCATCATTACAGGTAATGATGTCAATGGAATCAAATATGTCAAAAGTCAAATGATGAAGGAGTTCAAGATCAATGATCTTGGTCTATTGAAGTATTTTCTAGGGCTTGAATTAGTTTACACTAATTCAGGGATTTACATTACTCAGAAAAAATACATACAGGATATGTTGAAAAAGTTCCACTTGCAGGATGCCAAAATAGCAAGCACTCCAATGGAGGTCAACCTAAAAATAAGTGCCCATGAAGGTGATGAAGTCAAAGACATTACAGGTTATCAAAGTATGATGGGTAGCTTGAACTATGCTACCTTAACAAGGATAGATATTGCGTATGGAGTTAGTGTGCTAAGTCAATTTATGCGCAAGCCAAGGATACCTCACCTACAGGCTGCCAAGAGAATCTTGAAGTATCTCAAGGGTACACAGAACCACGGTTTGTACTTTCCTTATACTTCAGATATTGATATCAAAATTTATTTAGATGCAGATTGGGCAGGATGCAAGGATAATAGGAGAAGCACTTCAGGATACATCTCTTTTGCAGATGACAAACCAATTTCATGGTCTTCAAAGGAGCAACCCACTGTTGCTTTGTCTTCCACAGAGGCAGAGTATAGAGGACTAGCTAATGCTACACAAGAAGCAATTTGGATTAAGCTTTTGTATACAGAATTGGGTTTATATACTAGGTCTCCAATAATCTTTGGAGATAATACAAGTTCTCTTCACCTTGTAGCTAATCCTATCTATCATGCCAGGACCAAACACATAGAAGTTCATTATCATTATGTGAGAGAGAAGTTGATAAGCAAGGATATTCAGCTGACCTATGTGTCAACTAACATGCAATGTGCAGATTTGTTGACTAAAGCTTTGGATGGAACCAAACTTTGCAGGTTCAAATCCATGATTGGATTGCAGGATATACTTGAAGATTGAAGATGAAGACTTAAGCCAAAATGTTTGGCTTGAGGGGGAGTTGTTGGAGTAAATCACAAGCCTACACATTTGGCTTGAAAGATATCATGAAGACTCTACATATGTGAAGGAGCATAGGAACCATTGCTAGTGGTTAATTACCACTTTATCCCATTGTAAAAGTCAAATTGACTTAGAATCATCACCTACCAAAGTGAGTCATGGAAAAAGTAGCTCATTTGATTGAGAGAATTGTTGGGAAAGATGGATGGATGATCCAGGAAAGTGAGTAGATGCTGCTAAACTTGCTTTGCACCAGCCCTCTTTTTCTTCAGAGTTGATTAGTAGACTCCCTTAGCTTCTAAATGACACCAAGAAATGGTATGTGTCCTTTGGAGATGAATTATGTATTGATTGAATCAAAACAGACAACTTTGTACTTCACAAACTTAAGAAAACTTTCTAATTTGGTCTTGACGCCTGCTCAGAGTTTTGCTCAGTGTGACCAGCACAGTAACAATTGATCAAATTCCATCTATGGATATTCAATTAGCTTAGCAAGCTACCATTCACAAGTGGAATGATGTAAAATGATGAACTATGCTAAGAGAAATTGATTTAGCAAAATAAGTAATACCCCCGACTTTTTAGGAGAGTTGCAGAGATAGACCAGAGAGCACTTCGACGACGCTTTCTCAGAATTGGCTGGATGAAATCACTTTAAAATTTGTCAGCATGTAGATGACTTTGAGCTGAATCCAACAAGCTTTGAATCACTGAATTTGGTTGAGTATTGATTGAGATATGCCCTTGACAAGTTGACAGACTTTGGAGTAGACAATCAGAGAACACAGAGATGATAGATGTAAATGTATCTATTAATTCACATTGGTATACAATCCCATTTGCATGCAAATCAATGCCAAATGGTGTAGAGAGGTGTAGGCTATGGTATAGTCCTCACACACACTCAAATCAGTAGAGTTGGCCTCGAGAAAATGAGTCAATCTGCCCGTGACTTTTCATATACATCTTTTATAGGAAGTGGTTAAGAATTTGAATTCAAATTCAAATTCTTGGCTCCCTTCAATCAAGCATCTAAAAGTATGGAGATATTCTCTCAATCATGTGATCTAATTTTCCACGAATCAATTAGGTAGGTGTTACATAAAGATTCCAAGTCATTTAGACTTTTACATGGAGTAAAATGGTAATAAACCATTAACACGTGTTCCTATGAATCTTCATACATGTGAAGTCTTCATGATAGCTTCCAAGCCAAATGTGTAGGCTTGTGACTTACACCAACAGCTCCCCCTCAAGCCAAACATTTTGGCTCAAGTCTTCATCTTCAATCTTCAAGTACATCCTGCAATCCAATCATAGATTTGAACCTGCAAAGTTTGGTTCCATCCAAAGCTTTAGTAAGTAAATCTGCACATTGCATGTTGGTAGACACGTAAGTCAACTGAATGTCCTTGCTTAGCAACTTCTCTCTCACATAATGATAATGAACTTCTATGTGTTTGGTCCTGGCATGATAGATAGGATTAGCTGCAAGGTGAAGAGAACTTGTATTATCTCCAAAGATAATTGGAGGCCTAGTGTATAAGCCCAATTCTGTATACAAAAGCTTAATCCAAATTGCTTCTTGAGTGGCATTAGCTAGCCCTCTATACTCTGCCTCTGTAGAAGACAATGCTACAATTGGTTGCTTCTTTGCAGACCATGAGATAGGTTTGTCACGTGCAAAAGAAATGTATCCTGATGTGCTCCTCCTATCATCCTTGCATCTTGCCCAATCTGCATCTGAATAGACTTTTATATCAATATCTGAAGTGTAAGGAAAATACAAACCATGGTTCAGTGTACCCTTGAGATACTTCAAGATTCTCTTGGCAGCCTCTAGGTGAGGTATCCTTGGTTTGTGCATGAATTGACTTAGCGCACTAACTCCATATGCAATGTCAGTTCTAGTTAAGGTAGCATAGTTCAAGCTACCTACCATACTCTGATAACCTGTAATGTCTTGGACTTCATCACCTTCATGGGCACTTAGCTTTAGGTTCACCTCCATTGGAGTGCTTGCTATTTTAGCATCCTGCAATTGAAATTTCTTTAACATGTCCTGTACATACTTCTTCTGAGTGATGTATATCCCTGAATTAGTGTAGACTAATTCAAGTCCCAAAAAATATTTCAATAATCCAAGATCATTGATCTTGAACTCTTTCATCATCTGGCTTTTGATATTTCTGATTCCATTGACATCATTACCTACAATGATGATGTCATCAACATAAACACAAAGATAAATTACCTCTGAATTACTTCTCTTTATGAACAGAGAAGTATCTGCCTTGCTCATAACAAATCCTTGATCTAGGAGGTATGTAGTCAGCCTGTAATTCCATGCCCTAGGTGCCTGCTTCAATCCATATAAAGCCTTTTTTAATTTGCAAACATAAGTTACCTTCTTAGGGTCTTCATAGCCAGGAGGTTGTGACATATAAACTTCTTCTGATATCCATCCATTCAAGAAAGCATTCTTGACATCCAATTGGTACATGTTCCAATTCTTGGATGCAGCCACACTAACCAACACTCTGATTGTTGGCATCTTGGCCACAAGGGAAAATGTTTCTTCATAATCAATGCCTTGGGTTTGTGCAAAACCCTTGGCTACCAACCTAGCTTTGTACCTGTTGATTGTGCCATCAGAATTCCTTTTTAATTTATAGATCCATCTGGATCCTATTACCTTCATAGAGTTCTTCTTGGGTACTAACTCCCATGTATCACTCTCCTTGAGTGCTTCAATCTCCTCATCCATAGCTTCTTTCCATTCTGATTTTGTGATTGCTTCTTCATATGAACCTGGTTCTTCATTTGACAAATCCTTTGCAAGATAAACTGAATGTTTAGTAACAAGAGATGTATCATACCCATATTTGATAGGTTTTTTGCTTTCTCTCTGAGATCTTCTTATTGCCTGAGTTGATGATTCAGGTATGTCTTCAATCTTCTTCATCTTCAATTTGCCTTTGGACTTCCATGCCTTGAACTCTTCAAGGTTGATTGTATCTTCATCATCTGAACTTGAGTCTTCTTTCTGAATTGGTTCCTCCTTTGTGAGCTTTGGAAACTCCTCTTCCAAATCATAGGGTAGGTTGACTTTCTTGCATTCATTCTCATACCAAGAATCATTCTCATCAAAGATCACATCTCTGCTTACCATAAATCCCTTATTGGTAGGGTTATAAAATCTGTAACCTTTTTTATTTAAGTCATATCCAATGAAAATACATTTTTTAGCCTTTGGATCTAGCTTTCCTCTTACCTGTGAGGGAATGTGTACATATGCTACACATCCAAAAATTTTACAATGATCTAATGATGGTCTCTTACCATGCCAAGCTTCATAAGGTGTCATACCATCAAGTGACTTTGATGGTAACCTGTTTATGAGATAGGTGGCGGGAGAGACACTCTCTGCCCAAAGATAGTTAGGCAATTTCTTCTCATTAAGCATAGATCTAGCTATCTCAACAATTAATCTATTCCTTCTTTCAGCTACCCCATTTGTTAAGGAGAATACCTTGTGGTTATTTCCCTTTTGATGCCTCTGTCCTGCAAGAAGTCCTCAAATTCATTGGAGAAGTATTCACCTCCTCCATCTGACCTTAGCCTCTTCAAATTCCTTCCTGTTTGATTTTCAACTAATGCAAGATATTTCTTAAAACAATTAAACACCTCATCCTTGTGCTTCATAAAGTATAACACAATCCATCTGCTATACTCATCAATGAAAGACACATAGTACCTTGAACCTGAGACTGAGGGATCTTTGCTAGGTCCCCAAACATCTGTGTGCACCAACTCTAGGTAGTCTTCATGCATATATCCTTTCCTTGAGTAGGGCAACCTGTGAGACTTACCAAACTGACAAGCACCACACTTGTAAATCATGTGTTGCTTGGATACATTGGGTATCCCAAGCACACATTGGTCCCTGCACATTTGCTTCAAGGTCCTTTCACCTATGTGACCTAATCTCTTGTGCCAAATTTCAAGCTCTGAAAGTGTCTGATCCTTATAACTGTATAAAGCAATGTTCTTTGTGTCCTCTAACTCAAAAGTGAAAAGTCTACCTGATTTTTCTCCCTTGGCTATCCTTTTGAATCCATGTCTTGGGTCCTCCACAAATGCTCCATATTGATTAAACCTGACCTGCAAACCTTTTTCTCCACAATCTGGCCAACACTCATTAGGTTCTTTGTAATTGTTGGTACATAGAGTACCCTGCTCAACAAATTCTGATTACCATCACATGTCTTCACATTTCCAATTTTAATTACAGAATGTTTTGTATCATCACCTGTTTGGACTTGGTGTTTACCTTTGGGTTCCTCAAGATCAGAGAGTAGTGCCACATTACCAGCCACATGATTTGAACATCCTGAATCAATATAAAATAAATGATCATCATTTGTACCTGACTTGGAGGTCATGTTCATGATCAAGAGAGAGTCATCTTGCTCCTCTGTGTAGTTGTTGTAGTCCTTTCTGTTTCTGAATCCTCCTTGGTAGTTACCATTGTAATTGTTGTTGTAATTGTTGTTGTAATTGTTGTTGTAGTTGTTGTTGTGGTCTTGGTGATGGTTGAACCTTCCTCTGGATTGAGAATATCCACCTATTTGGTAGCCTCTTCCTCTCTGGTTTTTGTAATTCCTGAAACACTCATCTGTGGTGTGGTTTGATAGACCACAAATGTTACATGGTGATGGATTCTAGGGTCTCCCCCTACCTTGCTTACCTCCTCTGCCCCTGCCTCTTGAAGATCTACCTCTCCCTGCATAGTTAGCTTGGGATGTAGAACCTTCATCTTCTACCTTCTTACTCTTGCCTTTATCCTTAACCTTCTTATCAGTGTATAGGGCAGAAGAATTGTTACCTTTGGATGTATCTCCATTCTTTGTGAGCTTTGCTTCATGTGTAAATAGTTGACCCATGAGAGTTGTGAGATCTGGAGTATGCATGTCCATGTAGAGATCCATTGCAGTGGTGAAACTTTCCCACTTATCATCAGCCTTGATTCCATTGATTACCTGTCTCACTATTTGTTCTTCTTCAATCTCTTCTCCTATGCTTGCTAACTGGTCTGCAACATCCTTGATCTTGGTCACAAATTCTGAAACAGCTTGCTTTGGTTGCTTCCTTAGTGTTGTGAACTCAATCCACAACTGATTTTTCCTAGCCCTTGTATTAGAAGAAAAGTATGATGACAAGGTTTCCCAAGTCTCTTGGGAAGTCTTACAATTTCTGATATGAGGTAAAAGAAAGTCAAATATAGAGTTGAGTAGATAAGACCTTGCCAATGCATCTTTTGCACACCATGTATTGAGCTTCTCTTGTTCTTCCTTGGTGGGTAAACCTCTTGCTTTGAATGAGGGAAATTCCTCATCTCCTGAGATGTATCCAAAGAGACTCCTTCCTTGTAAGTAGGTCTTCATCCTTAGATACCAAGCTTGATAGTTGTTCATGTCCAATTTATCAATGAATGAAGGAAAACCATCTCCCATTTTACCTTATTTGCTCTGATACCACTGTTGGGAAAGATGGATGGATGATCCAGGAAAGTGAGTAGATGCTGCTAAACCTGCTTTGCACCAGCCCTCTTTTTCTTCAGAGTTGATTAGTAGACTCCCTTAGCTTCCAAATGACACCAAGAAATGGTATATGTCCTTTGGAAATGAAGTATGTATTGATTGAATCAAAACAGACAACTTTGTACTTCACAAACTTAAGAAAACTTTCTAATTTGGTCTTGACACCTGCTTAGAGTTTTGCTCAATGTGACCAGCACAGTAACAATTGATAAAATTCCTTCTAGGGATATTCAACTAGCTTAGCAAGCTACCATTCACAAGTGGAATGATGTAAAATGATGAACTATGCTGAGAGAAATTGATTTAGCAAAATAAGTAATACCCCCGACTTTTTAGGAGAGTTGCAGAGATAGACCAGAGAGCACCTCGACGACGATTTCTCAGAATTGGCTGAATGAAATCACTTCAAACCTTTGTCAACATGTAGATGACTTTGAGCTGAATCCAACAAGCTTTGAATCACGGAATTTGGTTGAGTATTGACTGAGATATGCCCTTGACAAGTTGACAGACTTTGGAGTAGACAATCAGAGAACACAGAGATGATAGATGTAAATGTATCTATTAACTCACATTGGTATACAATCCCATTTGCATGACAAGCAATGCCAAATGGTGTAGAGAGGTGTAGGCTATGGTATAGTCCTCACACACACTCAAATGAGTAGAGTTGGCCTCGGGAAAATGAGTCAATCTGCCCGCGACTTTTCATATACATCTTTTATAGGAAGTGGTTAAGAATTTGAATTCAAATTCAAATTCTTGGCTCCCTTCAATCAAGCATCTAAAAGTATGAAGATATTCTCTCAATCATGTGATCTACTTTTCCACGAATCAATTAGGTAGGTGTTACATAAAGATTCCAAGTCATTTAGACTTTTACATGGAGTAAAATGGTAATAAACCATTAGCATGTGTTCCTATGAATCTTCATACATGTCAAGTCTTCATGATATCTTCCAAGCCAAATGTGTAGGCTTGTGACTTACACCAACAAGAATATCTCCAAGCATTTAGGAGCTTGATCATAGGGAGGCAAAAGTTTGAATTTGAATTCAAACTTTTACTCGCTTCCTATAAAAATGGACATGGAAAAGTCGCGGGTAGAACTCTACTCTACCGAGCTTCTCATTTCTGAGTTTGAGTGTGTGTGTGAGGACTATACTATAGCCTACACCTCTCTACACCATTAGGCAATGTTATTCATGCCAATGCGATTGTATACAACTGTTCATTAATAGATCAATTTACATCATTCATCTCTGAATTCTCTGTTAGTCTACTCAACAGTCTGTCAACTTGTCAAGGGCATATCTCAGTCAAATCTCCACCAAATTCAGTGATTCAAAGCTTTTTGGATTCAACTGAAAGTGATCTACATGCTCTCCAAATTTCAAGAGATTCTATTCAGCCACTTTGGAGAAATCTGCGTTGAAGTGATCCCTGATCTATTTTTGCTACAGTCCTAAAAAGTCGGGGGTATAGATAAACTTGCTAAATTGATTTCTCTTAGCATAGTTTATCTTTTACACCATTCCACTTGGATTATTTAGCTTACTACATTTATTAGATATCTCTAAAAGGAATTTTTCCAATTCCTACTGTGATGGTCATACTGAGTAAAATACCTAGCTGGTGTCAAGACATAAATAGAAATTTTTCTTGAGTTTGTGACTTCCAAAGTTATCTGTTTTGATTCAATCATTGCACATATCACTTCCAAAGGACATAGGACATTTTATGGTGTAATTGAAGAGCTAAGGAGGTCTACTTATCAAGTCTGAAGCAAAAGAGGGCTGGTACAAAGCACGTTTTAGTAGTACCTACTCAATCTCTTGGTGC
>CM035442.1:136035818-136050818 GCA_020310875.1 Ceratopteris richardii
AGCTCCTGTCCAATCTTCATCTGAGTAGATTTTGATATCCAAATCTGAAGAGTAAGGATAGAATATACCTTCGTTGATTGTACCTTTGAGATACTTAAGTACTCTCTTAGCCGCATCCATGTGTGGTCTTCTCGGTGAGTGCATGAACTGACTAAGCACTCACACTATATGAGATGTCTGCCCTTGTATGAGTAGCATATATCAAGCTACCTACCAAGCTTTGATATTCTTTAATGTCTTCAATTTTCTCACCTTCATAAACACTTAGTTTATGATTCATCTCCAAAGGGGTACCTGTAGGTTTAGTGTTCTCCATTTTGAACTTGAGAAGAAGATCCTGAATGTATCTTCTTTGAGTCAAATACATTCCTTCATCTGTATATATCACCTGCATACCTAGGAAATATGTGAGCTCACCTAGGTCACTGATTTTGAACTCCTCTTGCATGTGTCTCTTGATCCTTTGAATGCCATTTACATCATCACCTGTCACAATAATATCATCTACATATACACATAGATAGATAACCTCATTGTGATCCCGTTTGATGAATAGAGAAGGATCTGAGTTGCTAGCTTTGAACCCTTGATCTTGAAGATATGTAACCAACCTGTAATTCCAAGCTCTTGGAGCTTGTTTCAATCCACACAATGCTTTCTTAAGTCTGCAAACATAAGATGGATGATTAGGGTTTTCAAAACCTGGAGGTTGTGACATATATACCTCTTCACTTATCCAACCATTTAAGAATGCATTTTTCACATCAAGTTGGAGGAGTCTCCAATTCCTTGCACTAACTAGACTTATCAATGTCCTGATTGTAGTCATCTTTGCAACTGGTGAGAATGTTTCCTCATAGTCTATACCATGAGTTTGTGAGCATCCTTTGGCAACTAATCTTGCCTTGTACCTGCAAACTGATCCATCTGAATTTCTTTTAACTTTATATACCCATCTGCAACCAATTACCTTTTGATTTGGTGACATTGGAACCAAATCCCAAGTGTCCATCTCCTTTAATGCATCTATCTCTTCATTCATGGCCTTTTCCCAATTAGGGTTTCCCTTTGCCTCTTCATAGGTTGAGGGTTCCTCTGAAATAGAGTCTTTTGCCAAGTAGATTGAATGCTTCGTAACAAACGTGGAATCATATCCATACCTTTCTGGTTGTTTCTTCTCTCTTGCTGATCTTCTAGGTGCTTGTTTGGAGCATTTTCCAACCTCTTGCATCTTTTCTTTGCCTTTTGACTTCCATAGCTTGTAATCCCTTTCTCTTTCATCTTGGTCATCGTCTGTATCACTTCTTGGATCCTGGACCTGTGTATCAGGCTTGCTTCCTAATTGATGAGAGTCAGAATCAAGATCATATGGTAGTGTTACCTTTTGTTTGTCTTCATCATACGAAGACCTATGTTCTTCAAACACAACATCTCTAATTGTAGTGAATTGCTTGGTTGAAGGATTGAAGAACCTGTAACCCATTTGAGTTGAATCATATCTAATAAACACTGCCTTTGTTGCCCTTTCATCTAACTTACCTCTTATTTGTGATGGTACATGAACATAAGCTAAACAACCAAAAACCTTGCAATGTCCAAGACTAGGTTTTCTTCCATGCCATGCTTCATAAGGAGTCTATTGACAAGGTACACAGCAGTTGAAATAGCTTCTGCCCATAGATAATGTGGCAACTTATTCTCTTCAAGCATTGTTCGGACTGATCCAACCAATGTCTTGTTTCTCCTCTCTGCAATTCCATTTAGTTGAGGAGAGTACCTGGTAGTCACTTCCCTTTTGATACCTTTGTCCTGGAAGAACTCATCAAATTCTTTGGAGAAGTATTCTCCCTCTCCATCTGATCTCAGCTTCTTTATATACCCATCTGCAACCAATTACCTTTTGATTTGGTGACATTGGAACCAAATCCCAAGTGTCCATCTCCTTTAATGCATCTATCTCTTCATTCATGGCCTTTTCCCAATTAGGGTTTCCCTTTGCCTCTTCATAGGTTGAGGGTTCCTCTGAAATAGAGTCTTTTGCCAAGTAGATTGAATGCTTCGTAACAAACGTGGAATCATATCCATACCTTTCTGGTTGTTTCTTCTCTCTTGCTGATCTTCTAGGTGCTTGTTTGGAGCATTTTCCAACCTCTTGCATCTTTTCTTTGCCTCTTGACTTCCATAGCTTGTAATCCCTTTCTCTTTCATCTTGGTCATCGTCTGTATCACTTCTTGGATCCTGGACCTGTGTATCAGGCTTGCTTCCTAATTGATGAGAGTCAGAATCAAGATCATATGGTAGTGTTACCTTTTGTTTGTCTTCATCATACGAAGACCTGTGTTCTTCAAACACAACATCTCTAATTGTAGTGAATTGCTTGGTTGAAGGATTGAAGAACCTGTAAACCATTTGAGTTGAATCATATCTAATAAACACTGCCTTTGTTGCCCTTTCATCTAACTTACCTCTTATTTGTGATGGTACATGAACATAAGCTAAACAACCAAAAACCTTGCAATGTCCAAGACTAGGTTTTCTTCCATGCCATGCTTCATAAGGAGTCTATTGACAAGGTACACAGCAGTTGAAATAGCTTCTGCCCATAGATAATGTGGCAACTTATTCTCTTCAAGCATTGTTCGGACTGATCCAACCAATGTCTTGTTTCTCCTCTCTGCAATTCCATTTAGTTGAGGAGAGTACCTGGTAGTCACTTCCCTTTTGATACCTTTGTCCTGGAAGAACTCATCAAATTCTTTGGAGAAGTATTCTCCCCCTCCATCTGATCTCAGCTGCTTTAGTGATCTACCTGTATGATTCTCCACATGTGCAAGATACTTCTTGAAGCAATCAAACACTTCATTCTTACTCTTGATAAAGTAGAGAACAGTCCATCTACTATGGTCGTCAATAAATGAGACATAATACCTTGATCCTGCCAATGAAGGTTCTTGACTTGGTCCCCATAAATCTGTATGTACTAAGTCCAATAGGTTGTTGTGGATGTAGCCTTTGTGGTTGAATGGTTGTCTTTGCGCCTTCCCAATCTGACATGTATCACACCTGTTGATCATGTGTTGCTTTGATATGTTCGGCAGTCCTAGAACACTTTGATCCCTGCATATATCCTTCAAGGTTCTTTCATTCACATGAGTAAGTCTCTTATGCCAGACTTCAAGCTCACTTAGGGTTTGAGACCCAAAGTTGAATAGAGCTATGTTCTTGGTTTCTCCTACTTCAAAGGGCCTTCTTGCCAGGAGGCAAGTCACATAAAGACCAAGTACCATTGTTCATTATAGCATCATATTCAGATTGCATAACAGCCATCCAATTTTTTTGAATTTTGTGCTTTGTCAAATGAAACAGGTTCATTCTCATCATAGAGACTAGAGGCAGCCATACCATAGCAATCTGATGCAAAAGAGGAACTATGAGAGCCTGATCGAGTACGATATGACAGAGGTGCATCTAATTTGCTGTCATGCAAAGTCTGCACCAGCCATTTTGGCATAGTTTTTTCCTGCTCAATATCAGCTCTCTCATCAACAAGTGCATCATGTAAAGCTGCATCAGAAATGGAATGATCTACATCATCACTTGAAACTTGCAGAGGTTGAGAAGTTGCCTCATTAGGACCAGCACTAGATTGTCCACCTATAAAAAGAGGTAGCAAAGTACCATACATGTCTTTGGAGCTAACAGATGTCTCCTTGGTACATGAAAGCAATGGCTGAATATCATCTTCCACAAAAACAACATCATGGCTAACCAGAATGCGTTTAGTCTATGGATGATACAGACGATAGCCTTTACTTTCATAATTGTACCCAAGAAAAACACATTTTACTGCTATATCATCCAATTTCCTAGGATGTTCAAGCATTAATGCATATGTCAAACAACCAAAAACGCGCAGATGAGCAACAAATGGCTTGCGATCATGCCAAGCCTCATATGGAGCGATAGTCTGCAGTGCTTTAGTGGGACACCTGTTAAGTACATATGTTGCACACATGATAGCCTCAAGCCAAGAACTATGTGGTAAAGCTTGACTCTTGACCATACACCTCACCATCTCCATGATTGACCTGTTCTTTTGTTCAGCAACTCCATTCTGTTGAGCTATATACAGCACTGTAGACTGGTGTTTTATCCCATGTTCAGCTAGAAATGCATTAAAATCAGAAGACATATATTCCCCCCCTCGATCAAAACGGAGGGTGCCCATTTTACATGCTAATAGGTTTTCAACCAAAGCCAAAAACTATTTGAAGCACATGAACACTTCGGACTTTGCCTTCAATGGATATACCCATGCAGGCCTGGAAAAATCATCAATGAAAGTCACGAAGTAAAGATAATTTCCAAAAGAAAGTGGCTGCATAGGACCATAGATATCACTATGTACAAGCTGTAATTTCTGAGTAGCCTGAACTGAACCGTCTTTTGGAAATGAGGAACATTGCATTTTGCCCAAAATACAACCTTCACAAACATGTTTTCCAGGTGCCTCAAGTTTGGGCAAAGAGAACACCATTTCAAATTTCTGTAGGCATAGCAAACTAGCGAAATTCAGATGACCAAAGCGTGCGTGCCAAAGTTTTGTATCGGACATAGCCTAAGAATCATGTACTACACATGCCGAATCATTCACAGATCTCTCATAGTCTATGAGCTTATACAACCCACAACATAAAATGGCAGAAGCAATAATCACATCGCCATTTGATAGATCATGAGTTGTACACCTGTCGTCAAGAAATTTCACAACCAAGCCAATCTTGGCTAATGCTGAAACTGATAACAGGTTCTTCTTGATCCTTGGCATAAATAAAGGAGCTGACAAATTGAAAGAACCATCAGTAGTAGTCAAAATGATCTTACAAACTCCCATAACAGGATAAAAGGAGTTGTTGGTGCATGTAACAGTATTCCTTGTAGGGGTAGGCTCGAGTGGAGAGAAGAAATTGTGTTGTGAGGTAATATGTTTGGTCACCCCACTGTCAAAGTACCAAACATCTGAGTTTACTACAGACATGCACTGCTCATGAGAAGATGGGTGAAAACTGCAAACAATAGTAAACACCCATTCTTCTTCCTGCACAAGATTAGCAGACTCTGTTTTTGGTGTAGAGGCTTCTGCAACAACCATTCCAGCCTCTTTCTTCTTTGCCTCTTTATCAACCAGTTTTGGACAGCTCTTTATGATATGATCATTTCCTTTGCACTACTTGCAAAACAATTTTTGCTTTTCAGATTTCTTTTCATCTTTGTCTTCCCTCTTCGATTGTGCAGAATTAGCAGATTTCTACTTGCTACTTGAAGAGCTCCATTTTCCTTTGCCCTTCTGACTAGCCAGGAAATCTTGATCTGCAACACGCATAATGGACATATTCTTCCTGGACTGATCCTCCAATAACAAAACAGAGACTAACTCCTCAAATGACAAGGCATTTGGATTTCCTTTCATCAACCGAAGAGTAGAAGCAAAACTCTGATATGAATTAGTAAGACCATTCAGAACGGTATGCATAACTGAGCTATCTGGTATAACCTCATCAGTAGAAATCAATTGTACCTTGACATCTTTGATCTTTGCTAGAAAACTGTCCATGGAATCACGTTCATTCATGTGCTCACTCTCCAATTGTTTTCGGAGGTAAGCAACACGAGCCTCATTCCTAGCTTGGTACAATGTGGTAAGAGTATCCGAAGCATCCTTAGCTGTTCTGCAAGAGCATATGTGAGGAATAATGGCATGTTTGACAGACAAAGCTATCAATGCATGTGCTTGGGAGTCTCTGCCATCCCAATGAATCTGCTCTACAATAGGTGCAGCAGAAACTGCAGCACGAACAAGAATATGCAAAATATCATCATCTTCGACACCTTCTACGTCAGCTTCACTACGTGTAGTTGTAATAGTTGTAGGTGTAATAGGACATTTTTCAACAACTTGCACAATGTTCCACAATTCTTTTGCAACCAATACATGTCACATCATATAAGCCCACAACGGGAAGTTGGTACCATCCAACTTATCCTCAATAGCCAACATACGGAATACATCACTGCTTTCAGCCATGGTCGGTGACTAAAATACCTTGATGCACAAAATTGAGTGTATCTCAAAAAGTTGAACGGAACTGCCTAGACAAGTTCTGCTAAACCTGTAGCAGACTTCGAGACGCTTATACTGGCGAACCAAAATAGGTATATACCTTTGGCACAAAAAGATGAAATAGCCTACACAAGCGCTGCGATAATGCATTTGGAGGCCGAAATTGTAGTCGGAGGAGTGTCGACGACACCCTAGATGAAGCGACGACCTACTCTGATACTAATTTTTGGAGTTAGACATTTGCGAAAGCATGCAAACAACACAAGGAAGAAGAAGAAGAAGCTTGGAGCACAACACACAACACTTAATGTATTACTAGAGAATGTACAAAGATATGTAGCCCATTAGGACATTAGGCGTATATACAAGCCGGGGGAAAAAAACCACCTAAAGAGGGAAAAAAGTGTTGTGGCCGTCCTAGTGTGTTCACACACATCACTACCTAAATATATATCAGCAATTAATAAAATTCTCAATCAGTATAATCAAAAGTTTATTGTACCTCAAGGTTGTGTAAGGATTGTACAAAGATATTGATGCAATTTCAAGCAGTAAAATCCACAACATTTTCATATAAGAAAGTTCTATCTTGAGACAGACTATTTGAAAGACAACAGAATTTCAATAATGAAGAAGGAAGTATATTTTACTATTAAACTTGAGAAGTTTTGAGAAATTTATGTAAAATCTTCTCTACAGTTGACATAGAGGTGTTCTTAATTTAAGGTTGATTTAACATTGGAGATTGGAAGGTCTCCATCAGATGGATGGATGATTGGATAGATAGACAGACAGATAGATAGATAGATAGATAGATAGATAGATAGATAGATAGATAGATAGATAGATAGATAGATAGATAGATAGATAGATAGATAAATAGATAGATAGCTAGAGAGATAGAGAGATAGAGACACAAAAAGATAAACAGATAGATAGATAGATAGATAGATAGATAGATAGATAGATAGATAGATAGATAGATAGATAGATAGATAGATAGATAGATAGATAGATAGATAGATAGATAGATAGATAGAAAGATAGATAGATAGAAAGATAGATAGATGGATAAACAAACAGATAGACAAACATACAGACAGATAGATAGATAGATAGATAGATAGATAGATAGATAGATAGATAGATAGATAGATAGATAGATAGATAGATAGATAGATAGATAGATAGATAGATAGATAGATAGATAGATAGACAGACATACATATAAATAGATAGATAGATAGATAGATAGATAGATAGATAGATAGATAGATAGATAGATAGATAGATAGATAGATAGATAGATAGATAGATAGATAGATAGATAGATAGATAGATAGATGTTGGAGATAGATGCTATCAGGATCTTCAGCGCATGCACACACAGAGACAAAAAGAAGACGAAACAGGAATCAGAAACAAAGAAAGAATGGACGCGATATTGGGTGCAATCTTCCCCCGTGTACTTTGATGGACGAGTCTCTCAGAGTATGCATATTTATAGGTTTATTTCTATTACGTCCTGAAAATAGAAGCTACATGAGGGCCGTCGCTTTTAGAAGTGTCTTTTTAGGTAAAACTACTTTATTTACAAAAGGTGTTGCTTTCTAAAGCGAACCACTACTTTTACAACAAGATAAGCCTAAAAATAACTATTCTAGAAGTCTTTGATTTAGTCTTCGAATTTATTTATTAATGCGCATCCACTTGTGCCCACGCCCTCATGCTTCTTCACCTGCTAGATCAAACACAACCACATTAAAACCTTCTGGACGTTTAAAACATTAAAAATCCATTTAGCCTTCCATGATTCCATAATATACAACATGCCTCTCAGTTGACAAGCAACTAACCTCAGTTGATAAATATAAAAATAGAAATGGATGATTAGTCGCATGTCCCGTCACTGAACAATAGTAAGCATGAACCATGTAAAACACATGCATGGAATCAGAAACCTGAAAGTTTAATGTAAGTGGGAATGATATGCAGAAATTAAATGATCATTGTGAGGTGATAAGGAAGTCTTATGTATCCATTGTGATTCCTCAAGTGAGTGATTTTTAT
Organism: Ceratopteris richardii; assembly: GCA_020310875.1. Lineage (NCBI taxonomy): Eukaryota > Viridiplantae > Streptophyta > Polypodiopsida > Polypodiales > Pteridaceae > Ceratopteris > Ceratopteris richardii. The sequence continues at coordinate 136,044,011 of CM035442.1, forward strand.
ATTTGACTAAATATCTATGATATTGCTTACTAGTGCATGTAGTGGTAACATCATAATCTATTAGTTTCCTGCGAATCAATATTTCCGCATCCTCTTCAAGTAAAGGAGGATCATCTAAAATAGGCGTGAGTGGTAAAGTACCTCGAAAAGATTTCAACAAACTTATATGGAAAGAATTATGTATACCCCAATGAGAAGGTATATCTAAATGAAAAGAATTTTCATTTATTTTCTCAATAATGCGAAAATGTCCATAATACCGTGGGGCAAGTTTTACCTTAGGATGTTGAGAAATATTTTTTAAATGCCTTTTAATGATTTGTAACCAAACTAAATCATTTTCATTAGATTGTTTGGCTATGTGCTTCTTATTAATACTACACATGTAACGTTCTTGAATCTTCCTAATATGCTCATGCACTTCAACAAGTGTAGAAATATGATCTTGTGCAAAAGAATCAGCCATAGGAATGTCCGTTTGAGTGAGACTCATGGGAGTGGGAAGCTTTCTTCCATCAACAATCTCATATGGTGCATGACCAGTAGTAGTGTGTGGGGTGTTATTATATGCAAATTGAAGCAAAGGAGGTTTTTCATCCCAATTACTTGGATTATCTAAAGAGTAACAACACAATAAATCCAATATAGTACTATTTGTAGCTTCACTCTGACCATTACTTTCATGATGAAATGCAAAACGAAAGTCTATTTTGGATCCTAGATGTTGAAATAATACTACCCAAAAATGGTTACAAAAACGAACATCTTGATCTGATAGAATAACTTTAGGAAAACCATGATGTGGAAAAATACATTTAATAAATAACTTAGCATCTTGAGGTGCAGTTAAAGTCTTTTTAGAAGGAATGAAGTACCCATGTTTACTAAATCTATCAACAATTATCCAAATCATATCATTGTGAGATGCAGTTGTTGGAAGCCTAGTAATGAAATCCATAGAAATTTGTTCCCATGGTCCATTAGGTATAGGAAATGGCATTAATAATCCAAATGGTTTACGATGATGTCATTTTACATGCTGACAAATAATGCAGTGAGAAACATACTGTGTAACATCTTTTTCCATGTTGGGCCAAAGGAAGAAATCTTTACATGTAGGAATAGTACTTTGTATGCCCCTATGACCCATATATGGTGGTTCATGCATCTCTTTCATAACAAACTCTTTGAATGCTTGTGTAATGCATAACTTGTGTTGAAAATACAAGAATCCATTATGAAAGGTGTAATGATCCTCATGATGTGATGTGGAATTATTGAAAGCAATCCATGCTTGTGAAAAATACAGGTCAGATGCATAAGTGGGAATCATATCATTAAATGAATGAATCTGAATAGCACAAATATTATTAATTGAAATAGTAGTTTTTTGTGGGGATGGGAGACGACTTAAAGCATCAGCTACAACATTAGCTTTTCCTGGTTGATATTGAATTAGAGGTTGGAAGTTTTGTAGAAATGAAGCCCATTTAATATGTCTATCGGAAATCAATGGTTGATGTAATAAATGCTTAATAGCTTGTTGATCGGTTTTAATTAGAACTTCCGAACCCATAAGGTAATGTTTCCAAATTTTCAATGCATGCACAACAGCTAGCAGTTCCTTATCATATGTACTATAATTGTGTTTAGAAGGTTTGAGTTTCTACTTTCAAATGCAAGAGGATGATCATTTTGCATTAGAACAGCACCTATACCAAAACCACTAGCATCTGTAACCACGTGAAATGGTTGTGCAAAATCAGGTAATTGCAGAACAAGCGCATGAGAAAGTGCATACTTAAGTATATTAAAAGATTGTTGTTGGGCTACTCCCCATACAAATTTTTGATTTTTCTTCAATAATAAAGTAAGGGGAAGGGATATATAAGAAAATCCCTTTACAAACTTTTGATAAAAGCTAGCTAATCCTAAAAACAAATGGACATCATTCACTGATTGAGGTTTAGGTCATTCTTCAATTACTTTAATCTTCTTGGGGTCTACATGAACGTCTTGACTAGAGACGATATGTCCAAGATACTCTATCTCGTTTTGGAAGAAACAACTCTTTTTAGAATTAGCATAAAATTTGTTTTTACGTAACAAATCAAAGACTGTTGCTAAATGAGTTGCATGTTCACTGTCATTCCTACTATAAATAAGTATATCATCAAAGAAGACAAGAACAAAATCTTGGTATTCAAGGAATATATTATTCATCATGCATGCGAAAGTGGCAGGTGCATTGGTAAGTCCAAAAGGCATTACCATGAATTCAAAATGGCCGTGTTGAGCTCTAAAAGCGGTTTTATAACTTTCATGCAATGTCATTCTTATCTGATGATACCCATATTTGAGGTTGATTTTTTTGAAGACACATGCTCCACGAAGTTTATCTAGCAAGTCATCTATCCTAGGGACAAGATACCTATTCTTAATGGTAATTTTGTTAAGTGCTCTATAATCAATGCACATTCTATACGTCTTGTTCTTCTTTTCAACTAAAAGAACAAGGGCTCCAAAAGGAGAAGAGCTAGGCCATATTAGTCCTTTATTGAGTAAATATTTAACTTGTCTAGCTATTTCATTTTGATGTAAAGGTCCATGCCTATAAGGTGCTTTATGAGGAGGAGAGCTACCAAGAATTAAATCAATCCTATGGTCAAGAGATCCCCTAGAAGGTGGTAATGCAGAAGGAAAATCAGCCATAAAACAATCCTTATATGAGTCCATAAATGACTTATGTGCACTTGGAAGTGTCTGTGTATAATCAGTTATATTATTCACAAAGACAATACATGAGTTATAACCTTTCCTCAAATCTCGTTTGACTTGCGTATGACTAATGAACAGGAAGGGTTGAAAATCATACATCACAGACAGTGAAACATCTTTATTTCAAAATTTGAAACTAATCATGTGTGTATCATAATCAATGCAAGGGTTGTAATTATGTTGAAATAGCATGCCAAGTATAACATCATATGACTACAACGGAGCAAGTAAAAATGAATGTTCATCCACATATAAGCCTATACAAATTTGAACATTATGCACCTCCATCGTAACATTATACCTATTCCCTATAAACACAGCCTTAACCTTATACGTAGAAGGATGAGTAGTAAGGTTAAGATTTTTAACTAGCTTATGAGAAATAAAATCATGTGAACTACCATCGTCATGTAAAACATTTACTACTATGCCATTAATGGTGCCATGCATGCGTAGAAGGGAATGGTTAGAAATTCCATTACCCAAGGTACTTAATTCTTGCTCCAATACTTCTTAGGACTAGTTAGGTTCAGTGTCAACAGGAACAACCTCCATGTTGTGTACTTGAGCTTCAATGGGTTGCCTATTAGTAGATCTCATCCGACAGGCAGCTTTGGTATGACCAATCTTTCCACAATTCCAACAAGTTATACGGGGTCATTTTTGTTGAGCATTCATCGTTGTATTTTGAAGAGTGGTAGGTTTGTGAGGCTGGCCCAAGGTTGATTTGTTGGATGGTACTAAATGGGATTGAGGAGGGCGTTGGAAAGTAGATGAAGTGAACATAGTAAAAGGACACTTACAAGGAAAATTGGCTTTGATGAGTGGTTGATGTTGATGAATTTGTTGTAAGCGAAGTGTTTTGGTGATAGATATGAACTCCTTTTCAACATTATGCACAAAAGAGATAGCTTCATACAAGGTTGTAGGTCGGAGGGTATGGAGCTTTGCTTGGATTCCCATCTCCAAGCCATCTTCATATTTTCATTGCAAACTTGCTTCAGGAACCTGCTCAAGCGAACGAAGTAGTAAAAGAGATTGCAAAAAACGTTCAATATAAATGGATACATTATCTCCTTCTCTCCATCCAAAAGTTGTCCATGCATGATGCGCATGTAGATGGAACTGGGAAGGAAGGAAAGATTCCTTAATTTTTGCCTAAAATGCATCCCATGTGGTAGGACGGTTGGAACTATTCCGTAAAACATTCCACCATAGCTATGCTCTTCCTACCAAATAATTGGTAGCAAACTTGACTTTCTCATGTTTTGAATATGACTCATCGGAGTAGAAATCATCCAATTGAGAGAGCCATGACTGGACAAATTGGCCATCCTTTCGTCCATCGAATCTAGAGAATTCGAAGTTCTTAGCACCTATCTTGGAGCTTGCACCTTCTTCTTGTGCAGTGATAATCACTTTCACCACTCTGATTAAGCTACGATCATCACTTTGTACTTGCTGGAGCATAGCATTGCGTTCCTGTATAGCTTGTTGAGTTGCTTGAAGTTCTTATCACATAATCTCTAATTGTTGCTCAAGTAAAATCCCAGGCAAAGGTGAATTGCCAAAATCCTCCATTGTTGTAAGGTCCATAACTAGAAAACGAAATCCGCCCAATCCAATGGATCCCCGCATTTGGGGCCGATTCACATTTTCGTGGGTCTTTCGAGTCGTTGGATCCGCTTGATATCTAAGGTACGCCCGCGTTTGGGGCTGATTTCACAGCCGGATGCACTCAAAGTCATTGGATCTATGGCAGATCCAAGGGGGGAGGTGAAAAGGCACCTTGTAATGATGGCAACCATTGTCAAACCTTACATCAATTGGAGATCTAATGGTCCAGATTGTATGCGCATTTCAAAATTATCCTTATCATATCAACCGTTAGATCCTGGACACATCCAAGGGCCCAAAAACAAAGGTGCATTTTTGAGGATGTATTCAATCTCATCCATTGGATATCAAGACAATCCAAGGGTATAAATCCAAAGGCGCCTTGACTTTTGCAATCAATCCTCAGGCGTTGGATCTTCTAGCCAATCCAAGGGCCCAAAGTCATTTTCGAGGCTTTCAAAACCATCCAAATGGGTAAAACCACCAACTTTAGGTGGTTTTTTCTTCTTTAACTATAAAAAAACAAGGGAAGCCTATGCCTAGGCTATGTGATTTAGGGACTAGACTGTGGCCACCACCCTGTTCTGATTGGTCCATCACTAATCACCTCTTAATCTAAAAGGCCCATTCAAGGTTCATTTTTTCCCCTAATGTGAACACTTCATACTTTGCTTTCAATGGATATACCCATGCATGCCTGGAAAAATCGTCAATGAAAGTCATGAAGTAAAGATAATTTCCAAAAGAAGGTGTGTGCATAGGACCATAGACATCACTATGTACAAGCTGTAATTTTTGAGTAGCCCGAACCGAACCATCTTTTGGAAATGAGGAACGCTGCATTTTGCCCAAAATATAGACTTCACAAACATGTTTTCCAGGTGTCTCAAGTTTGGGCAAAGAGGACACCATTTTAGATTTCTGTAGGCATAGCAAACTAGCAAAATTCAGATGACCAAAGCGTGCATGCCAAAGCTTTGCATCTGACATAGCCTGAGAATCATGTACTGCACATGCCCAATCATTCATAGATATTTCATAGTTTATGAGCTTATACAGCCCACGACATGAAATTCCAAAAGCAATAATCACATCCCCATTTGCCAAATCATGAACGCTACACCTATCATCAACAAATTTCACAACCAAGCCAATCTTGGCTAATGTAGAAACTGATAACAAGTTCTTCTTGATCCCTAGCACAAATAAAGCATCTGACAAAGTGAAAGAACTACCATCAGTAGTAGTCAAAATGATCTTACCAACTCCCATAATAGGATAAGAGGAGTTGTTGGTGCATGTAACAACATTCCCTATAGGGGAAAGCTCGAGTGAAGAGAAGAAACTGCGCTGTGAGGTAATATGTTTGGTCACCCCACTGTCAAAGTACCAAACATCTGAGTCTACTACACACGTGCACTACTCATGAGAAGATGGGTCAAAACTATAGACAGTGGTAAACGCCCATTCTTCTTCCTGGACGAGATTAACAGACTCTGCTTTTGGTCTAGAGGCCTCTACAACAACCATTCCAGCCTCTTTCTTCTTTGCCTCTTTAGCAGTCAGTTTTATATAGTTCTTTATGATATGATCATTCCCTTTACAAGACTTGCAAAACAATTTATGCTTTTTTTATTTCTTCTCATCTTTATCTTCCTTCTTCAAATGTGCAACATTTGTAGATTTTTGCGTAATAATTAAAGAGCTCCATTTTCCTTTGCCCTTCTGACTAGCCAGGAAAGCTTGATCTGCAACATGCATAATGGACCTGTTCTACCTGGACTGATCTTCCTGCAACAGAACAGAGACTAACTTCTCAAATGACAAGGCATTTGGATTGCCTTTCATCATTAACCGATGAGTAGAAGCAAAACTCTGATATGAATCAGGAAGACCATTCAAAATGGTCTGCACAAGTGAGCTATATGGTATAACCTCATCAGCAGAAATCAACTGTTCCTTCAAGTCTTTGATCTTTTTTAGAAAACTATCCATAGAACCACCTTCATTCATGTGCTCACTTTCCAACTATTTTTAGAGGTAAGCAACACGAGCCTCATTCCTAGCTTGGTACAATGTGGTAAGTGTATCTCAAGCATCCTTAGCTATTCTGCAAGAGCGAGTGTGAGGAATAATGGAACGTTTGACACAAAGCTATCAATGCATGTACCTGAGCATCTCTACCATCCCAATGAATCTGCTCTGCGGTAGGTGCAGCAAAAACCATAGCATGAACAGGAATTTGCAGAATATAATCATCTTCGACACCTTCTGCATCAGCTTCAATACCTATAGTTGTAACAGTTGCAAGTGTGATAGGACGTTTTTGGACACCTTGCACAATGATCCACAGTCCTTTTGCAACCAATACATGTCGCATCATATAAGCCCACAACGGGTAGTTGGTACCATC
>CM035442.1:136058318-136060818 GCA_020310875.1 Ceratopteris richardii
TTGAAAACTTCTCAAGAAAACTTCCGCCGCATCCATAACTGGAGCTCCATTACGGATGTGATATATCTTTGATTCGGCGTGATCGTGTGCACCCCATGGTGTACGTGGAGATCCCATCTGATGCAATATGAAGATCTCATCTCATCCAATATATATATATGCATGCTTAAGCTTGTATACATATACATTCATGTATACATATGTTTGTATACATATGCATTCACGTATACATATGCTTGGATATGTATACCTGCATACATATACATTATGTTTCCTTGTATATGCTTGTATGCATATGCTTGCTTGTATACATACATGTACATATGCTTGCTTGCTTACATATGCATGCTTGTATACATATGGATGCATGTATGCATATGCTTACTTGCTTACATATGCATGCTTGCTTACATATGCATGCTTGCTTACATATGCATGCATGCTTGTATACATATGCATGCATGCTTGTATACATATGCATGCTTGCTTACATATGCATGCATGCTTGTATACATATGCATGCATGCTTGTATACATATGCATGCTTGTATACATATGCTTGCTTACATATACATGCTTGTATACATATGCATGCTTGCTTACATATGCATGCATGCTTGTATACATATGCATGCTTGTATACATATGCATTCACGTATACATATGCTTGTATATGTATACGTGCATACATATACATTATGATTCCTTGTATATGCTTGTATGCATATGCTTGCTTGTATACATACATGTACATATGCTTGCTTGCTTACATATGCATGCTTGTATACATATGGATGCATGTATGCATATGCTTACTTGCTTACATATGCATGCTTGCTTACATATGCATGCTTGCTTACATATGCATGCATGCTTGTATACATATGCATGCTTGTATACATATGCATGCATGCTTGTATGCATATGCATGTATGCATGTGCATTCATGCATGTATGCATGTGTATGCATGCATGTATGCATATGCATTTATGTATGCATAAGCATGTATGCATGTATGCATATGCATGCATGCATGTATGCATGTATGCATGTGCATTCATGCATGTATGCATGTGCATTCATGCATGTATGCATGTGCATTCATGCATGTATGCATGTGTGTGCATGCATGTATGCATATGTATTCATGTATGCATATCCCTCTCTCTCTCTCTCGCTCTCTCTCTCTCAAACAAAAATGAAGAGAGAAGATATTAGAAAACAAAAATATAAAGAGAGAAGATATTAGAAAACAAAAATATAAAGAAAGATAAAAGAGTGTGCATTCATGCATGTATGCATATGCATGTATGCATGTATGCATATGTATGTATGCATGTATGCATGTATGTATGCATGTATGCATATGTATGCATGTATGCATATGTATGCATGTATGCATATGCATGTATGCATGTATACATATGCATGTGCATATGCATGTATGCATGTATGCATGTGCATTCATGCATGTATGCATGTGCATTCATGCATGTATGCATATGCATGTATGCATATGCATGTATGCATGTATGCATGCATATGCATGTATGCATGCATGTATGCATATGCATGTATGTATATGCATGTATGCATGTGCATTCATGCATGTATGCATATGCATGTATGCATGCATGCATTCATGCATGTATGCATGCATGCATTCATGCATGTATGCATGCATGCATTCATGCATGTATGCAATGCATGCATGTATGCATATGCATGTATGCATATGCATTCATGCATGTATGTATGCATGTATGCATAAGTATGCATGCATATGCATGTATGCATATGCATTCATGCATGTATGTATGCATGTATGCATAAGTATGCATGTATGCATGTATGCATATGCATGTATGCATATGCATGTATGCATATGCATGTATGCATATGCATGTATGCATATGCATGTGCATTCATGCATGTATGCATATGCATGTATGCATATGCATGTATGCATATGCATGTATGCATATGCATGTATGCATATGCATGTATGCATATGCATGTATGCATATGCATTCATGCATGTATGCATGTGCATTCATGCATGTATGCATGTGTATTCATGTATGCGTATGCATTCATGTATGCATATGCATTCATGTATGCATGTATGCATGTATGCATGTATGCATGTATGCATATGCATGCATGCACATGCATGTATGCATATGCATGCATGCACATGCATGTATGCATATGCATGCATGTATGCATATGCATGCATGTATGCATGTGCATTCATGCATGTATGCATGTGCATGCATGCATGAATGCATATGCATGTATGCATGTATGCATGTATGCATGCATGCATGTATGCATATGCATTCATGCATGTATGCATATGCATGTATGCATGTTTGCATGTATGCATGTGCATTCATGCATGTATGCATATGCATGTATGCATGTATGCATGTATGCATATGCATGCATGTATGCATATGCATGCATGTATGCATATGCATGCATGTATGCATATGC
>CM035442.1:136065818-136073318 GCA_020310875.1 Ceratopteris richardii
TTTTTCCACCGCAAACGCAAACACGTTAGTCCATCCGCGAGCCAGGTATAGGGCTCCAATGCAGGTCAAGATGTTGAAGTCTTCCATGACACCGCCACCTCTCTCCAGGTAGAGTCCTCCGTCCCGTCTTCTCCTCTCAAGCAGCCGGAACAAGATGCGATCATGGAAGATGTAGCTCAACTCTTATCACGAGAGGAATCTCCTCAACTGGATGCTGAGGCTGTGAAGGAGATTGCGGAAGCTATTGGAGTTACGGACTACCAATCTGTCATGGACAAAGGAAACCATCCTGAACCTTAGATTCCATGTGAACCCTGTATCTCATGATTGGTTCAGAATTAGGAGAAACCAATGCTTCCATTGCATCCAGAACGTGCCAAAACCCTAAGATCGACTGTCTACTTTCCTGATTCCGATATCCAGAGCTCCTGTTTTGAGTCGATGACATCATGATGACATCATGATGAAATCATCAAGTCGCCGCCCTTGAAAACCTATATAAGGAGGGGTTGGCCACATTCATAATCAGTCTTGCCAATACCAGTCTTGGGAGCTCAAGGAGTCGTGACCGCCAAGTAAGTACTCTTCAAGTTCTAGTTCTAGTTCTTGTCTTGTTCCTTGTTCTAGTCTAATTCTTGGACATCCTATCTTGTCCTCTTGTAATCTCGTAGTACGAGATCCTGTCGACTTATTTCTTGTATCCAGTTCATCTCCCAGAAGGGAGTTCTTGTAATCCAGATATCTTGTCTCATACTTACGATCCCGGGTTGTGGGATCTACTGTATCATCCCTAGTCCAGTTTTCCATACCTATTGGTCCCGAGTTGTGGGAAATCTTGTATCAGTCACATATTCTTGTATCATTTTCCCTACGTGGGTGTTCTTGTAATCAGAAGTACATTTCCGATATCTTGTCTACTGTAGTCAGAGAGCACAATCTAGTGCTCCCCTGACATTTTGGCAAGACTATCGTCTATTCAAGACCAGGCATCATGGAGAACGCTTATGAACAGATTGTAGCATCACTTCAGAGTCTCCAACAACAAGTCGAAGACCTAAGTCATCGACAGACACAAGTCGAGATGGGACATCCAGTGCATGTAGGTGCACTCCTCCAAGAATTACAAGAACGAATCAGGAGTCTTCAAGAAAATCAAGGGAGTATTCAAGTGAATCAACGGCCTAGTACATCATTTATGAAGGAACCCAAGATCTGCATGCCAGAAAAGTTCGATGGTGATCGCACAAAGTTTCGAGGATTCTTGCAACAAGTCAAATTGTACATCCGTATGCAGCCTGATAGATACCCTCATGATGCATCCAAGGTCGGTTTTATTGGAACCTTGCTCTATGGTCAAGCTTTATCATGGTTCACCCCAATCTTGGAGAAGGATATGGCCGTACTTCATGACTATGAGGGGTTTCTTAGAGAGCTCATCGCCACATTTGGAGATGTAGACACGAGTCGAGTGGTGAAAACAAAACTTCGGAAGCTACGTCAAGGTAACCGCCCTGCCTCTACCTATGCATTAGAATGTAGGCAGTTGATATGTGACCTCACTTGGCACGAAGATTATTTTATAAGCCAATTTAGATGGGGCTTACGAGATGATGTGGAGGACCTTCTACTCACGATGCCAGAGGTGAAGACATTGAATGAATACATCAACCAAACTATTCAATGTGATAACCGCCTTTTTGAAAGGAAACAGAAAAACAAGTAGAAGGAAGATCTCGCCAATGGAAACCTTTCCAGCCCACTCCTAGAGATGAGTCTATGCCCGAACCTATGCAGATAGATGTAACTCGGTTCCAGCCTCTAATACCGCAAGAGAAACAAAGAAGGAGGGACAACAAGTTATGCCTGTATTGTGGAAACCCTGGCCACATTGCAGTTAATTGTCCCAACAAGAGAAAGAACTCCAAAGTCGCAGCCACCCTTGTAGAGCAAGGAAACGAGGAAGTCCAGTTGTAAAAGAGACCATACAGCCGGACCATGATATAAGAAGGGGTCTCATCATTCCATCCACACCCGTAGAAACATGTCTTGCCCCTGTCAAGTTAATCATGTCTAAGAAGACCCTTTCCCTTATATCACTGGTAGATTCAGGAGCGTCCTCATGTTTCATTGATGAACGACTCATTAAGAAACATGGAATTCCAGTACTTCGGAAGAATAGACCAGTAGTAGCTGAAGTAGTAGATGGACGGCCTCTAGCATCAGGGTGATATAACCATGGAAACCATACCACTAAGAGCACACCTTGGTGACCATGATTCACACATATGTTTCCATGTAATATTGAGTCCAGTAAATATGTTTATCATCGGAATGCCGTGGTTAAAGAAACATAATCCAGAAATTAATTGGGAGAATAATAAAATCACCCATCGAGATATCTAGAAGAACCCAAAATATGTTGGAGCCAAAGCCTTTATACAGGCAGTAAGGAAGGAACCGACATATATGATCTATGCCATACCAACTCAAGAGCCCAAGAAAGATGATTCAATGAAGCTACCTGACCAATACCAAGGGTTGAAGATGTCTTTGAAAAAAAGAATGCAGATATGCTCCCCGAACATAGACCTTATGATTGTGCCATAGAACTTCAAGACGGAGCACAGCCACCCTTCGGGCCAATCTATAGACTATCCCCAGAGGAACTTCAAGAATTACGTAAGAATATTGATGAGAATCTAGCCAAGGGGTCTATCAAACACTCGAAGTCCCCTGTTGGAGCCCCTATCCTATTTGTAAAGAAGAAGGACGGAACTCTTCGAATGTGTGTGGACTATCGTGGTCTGAATAAAGTTACAATAAAGAACAGATATCCTCTACCACTTATATCAGAACTCTTGGAATGCCTCAGAAAAGCAAAGTTTTCACTAAGATTGACCTTCGAGGAGCATACAATCTTGTCAGGATTGGAGAAGGAGATGAATGGAAGACAACATTCCGAACAAGGTATGGACACTTTGAATATGTAGTTATGCCATTCGGTCTCACCAATGCTCCAGCAGTCTTTCAACATATGATGAATGATTTCTTTCGAGAGTATTTAGATGATTTTGTGGTAATATATCTTGATGATATCTTGATATTCTCCAAAAATCTAGAAGATCATGAATGTCATGTGAAGATAGTCCTAGAGAAACTAAGAGAAAAAGGATTATATGCGAAATTGGAGAAGTGCTATTTCCATCAGACAGAAGTAGAGTTTTTAGGGTACATTGTATTAGAGAAAGGAATATTTATGGACCCTAAGAAGATCGAGACAATCCTTGATTGGCAACCACCTTCGTGTGTTCGAGATGTACAATGTTTTCTAGGTTTGCCAATTTTTATAGGATATTCATCAGAGATTACTCCAAGATAGTGACCCCTCTTACCAAGCTTACAGGGAACTCCAAATTCTCATGGACGGAGGAAGCAGAGAAGGCCTTTCAGATCTTGAAATCAGCATTCACTACCGCTCCAATTCTAGTTCATCCTGATTCTAGTAAGCCCTTCTTCCTTGAGACAGATGCATCGGACTTTGCTCTAGGGGCCATTCTTTCCCAATATGGAGATGATGGACACCTACATCCAGTTGCATATCATTCAAGGAAGTTTTGCCCTCCAGAAATTAATTATGAAATTCATGATAAAGAACTTCTTGTCATAGTAGACGTGTTTGATACGTGGCGTCACCATCTAGAAGGAGCAGCTCATAAAGTCATTGTGTATTCAGATCACAAGAACCTAGAGTATTTTATGACCACCCGGATTCTCAATAGAAGGCAATCTCGATGGAGTAACTTTTTATCCAGATTCGACTTTGTCATCACATACCGTCGAGGACATCATCAATGTCAGTCAGATGCCCTGTCCAGAAGATCTTACCTTGCACCAAAGAAGGGTGAAGAGGCCTTTGATCAACAAGAGAGTGTATTACTCAAACCTGAGCATCTCCAGCTAGCAGCTATCTCTTCAACCCATCCTAGAGATTTAGCCTTGAATCATTTGATTCGTGAGAATCTACCACAAGATGAATTATTTTGTAATATTAAGCAAAAAACTCAAGAAGGAAAAGTCCAAGAAGTAAATGAATTCCAGGAAAAGGACGGGTTACTTTTCTATCAGAACCTATTGTATGTCCCTCCAGGAAAGCCCAAGATCCAAATACTTCAACAACATCATGACAACCTTGCAGCAGGACATTTTGGAGTAAATAAAACCATAGAACTCATATCCACGGATTTTTGGTGGCCTCAGATGTGGAAGGAAGTCAGAGAATACATTCGAACTTGTGATACTTGCAATAGATCTAAGGTACCCCGACATAAGCCGCATGGCCTCTTGCAACCTCTACCTATTCCAGAAAGGCCATGGGCTTCATTGTCTATGGATTTCATCACAGATCTACCAAAGTCAGATAAGCATGATGCCATTCTTGTTATTGTGGATAGATTTACAAAGATGGCACACTTCATTCCAACTACCAAGGCAATCACAGGTGCAGCCACTGCTAGACTTTTGCTCAGATAAATATTTAGGCTTCATGGATTGCCAGATGACATTGTCAGCGATCGAGGTCCACAGTTCATATCCAGCTTTTGGAACAGTCTTTGCAAGCTCCTTGGTGTTCAAGTTAAACTATCTACAACAAATCATCCATAGACTGATGGACAAACAGAACGAGTGAATCAAGTCCTAGAGCAATATCTCCATTGCACTAACAACTATCATCAAAATGATTGGTTTGAGCTTTTACCCTTTGCAGAGTTTGCTTATAACAATAGTGTTCATTCATCTACTAAGCAAACTCCCTTCTTTGCTAAATATGGACAACATCCAAGGATGGATATACAACTGTCAAATCATGTCAAGAACCCAGCTGCCAGAGACAAGGCCCAGTACCTGATGGACATTCACAAAGAACTCAAGGAAGAGATCCATAAAGCTCAACAACAATATAAGTACTATGCAGATCAACATCGTGTCCAGAATCCATCGTATCAAATTGGGGATAAAGTATGGTTACTCAGAAACAACTTGCAAACTTCAAGGCCTTGTGCAAAGTTAGATCATCAAAGATTTGGTCCATTTACCATCTTGGCCAAGATTAATCCACTCACCTTCAAGCTCCAGCTACCAAGTACCATGAGAATACATCCAGTTTTCCATGTATCCATGTTGGAACCATATCAGATTTCAGCATTGAGGGGGGGAGACCTAGTCCTTCACCACCTATCGAGATTGATGATCATGAAGAATTTGAAGTCGAGCATGTCCTAGATTCGAGAATATCCCGAGGAAGATTGGAATACCTTATTCATTGGAAAGGGTATGACATCAGTGATCGTACTTGGGAACCTGCAGAAAACCTTCAGAGAGCACCAATCAAGGTTCAAGAATTCCATAAGAGAAATCCAACAAAGCCGAGACCAGATCACATGACTGCTCCTCGTGGAACTCGTCGCTTGAGGAGGAGGTGATGTCATGGACAAAGGAAACCATCCTGAACCTTAGATTCCATGTGAACCTTTTATCTCATGATTGGTTCAGAATTAGGAGAAACCAATGCTTCCACTGCGTCCGAAACCCTAAGATCGACTGTCTACTTGCCTGATTCGGATATCCAGAGCTCCTGTTTCGAGTGGATGACATCATGATGACATCATCAAGTCGCAACCGCCCTTGAAAACCTATATAAGGAGGGGTTGGCCACATTCATAATCAGTCTTGCCAATACCAGTCTTGGGAGCTCAAGGAGTCGTGACCGCCAAGTAAGTACTCTTCAAGTTCTAGTTCTAGTTCTTGTCTTGTTCCTTGTTCTAGTCTAGTTCTTGGACATCCTATCTTTTCCTCTTGTAATCTCGTAGTACGAGATCCTATCGAGTTATTTCTTGTATCCAGTTCATCTCCCACAAGGGAGTTCTTGTAATCCAGATATCTTGTCTCATACTTACGATCCTGGGTTGTGGGATCTCTTGTATCATCTCTAGTCCAGTTTTCCATACCTATTGGTCCCGGGTTGTGGGACATCTTGTATCAGTCACATATTCTTGTATCATTTTCCCTACGTGGGTGTTCTTGTAATCAGAAGTACATTTCCGAAATCTTGTCTACTGTAGTCAAAGAGCACAATCTAGTGCTCCCCTGACACAATCTATTTCATCACCAATTACTAACGTCCAAGCAGATGCAGTCAATGTCCAAGCAGATGCAGGCAAGCAATTGCCTGGAAATGTCGAGACCGTTACTAAAGATGTTGTGGAAGAAATTCAGACTAAGACCAGAATAGTTTTGGTGCCATCGGCCCTCCTTCCTCTCCCTTCTCCACCTATCATCCCTGATACTGCTGCAGTCCTTCATGATGTACCTTCCACTGCCATTCGCGAGGCCGTAACTCTTCCGTTATCCTCTCCAGATTACTCTCCACCATCCTCCCCTCATCTGCTATCTACCTCGTCATCACAACCTCCTCCCTCTCTCCCCCCCGCCCCCGACAATCATGTTCACGGAATTGGCATCTATGGGCCATCTCTTGATTCAATTTTCCAAGCAATTGCCCCTGCAGATGAAGATAGCAACTCAGAACATCCAGCAAGAGTTGTAGAGTAAGGTGGACTTGCTCGACGCGGATATTGCTCCACTCTAGGAAGAAACAATTGTGGTTAAAGCTGAGAATCACGCACTGTAGATCCATCTCCAGCAACTTCACGAACAATTAGCCGACAGAGACAATCGGATTGCTCAACGGGACAACACACTTGCTGAATTAAAGGAAAAGAATGTCCTTCTTGTTGTTCACGAGGAATCAATTTCTCACTTGGAACAACTAGTCCAAGATAAAGAGGATGCTCGTGTGTGCTAGGCAATTTATAGGAAGAAACTCGTGCAGAACCTGCTCTGGTGGAACAGAAAGGACAAGAAATGGCAGACTAAGCTATGTAGAATACTGAAGATTTAAAGAAAGTCTCCACAGAACTTTATCAGAAAAGTCGTGATCTGGAAGCAAAGTATGGTGGACTATACAGCTCAAAAAGGAGATGGAAGCCATCCAAAAAGAGCGCGAAGCTTATTATAAGACGATGCAGTTTCAAACTGAGGAGCTAGAAAGACGAGAAAAGCAGTTGGGATTTTAGGCTGATCGGCTTTCTCGAATTGATGCAGAAATAGCTGAGATGAAGCTGAGAAGAGATGCCTCCATAGCTATTGACATCTACCTTCAGGAAGCATTTTTGCAAACACAGACAGAATCACTAATGACTCAAGTCATTGCTGCCAGTTCTATTAGAACTAATGCCCAACTTATAGAACCAGATATTTTGAAAGATATGTTAGATTCTTTAAAATAGAAGATTACCCGCACTTTTAAATTAGGTAGAACACTTTATGTCCAAGGCATCAATGATGAGCCTTAACCTTTAATTTTCATTTTGGCTTCGAGTCCACCGTGCGTGCAAATGTTAGCTGCGAGATTGCATCTCTTTGTAATTTTATTTTTCTATA
>CM035442.1:136080818-136083318 GCA_020310875.1 Ceratopteris richardii
CATCCCAAGAGACTTGGGAAACCTTGTCATCCTATTTCTCTTCCAACACAAGGGCCAAAAAAAATAAGTTGTGGATTGAATTCACCACATTAAGGAAGCAACCTAAGCAGGCTATTTCAGAGTATGTGACTAAGATTAAAGATGTAGCAGATCAATTAGCAAGCATAGGAGAAGAGATTGAAGAAGAGCAGATAGTAAGGCAAGTGATCAATGGGATTAAAGCTGATGACAAATGGGAAAGCTTCACCACTGCCATGGACCTATACATGGACATGCAAATTCCAGACCTTACCACTCTCATGGGGCAATTGTTCACTCATGAAGCCAAGCTCAACAAGAATGGAGACTCATCCAAATGTAATAGTTCTTCTGCCCTATACACTGATAAAAGTAAGTCTAAAGATAAAGGCAAGAATAAGAAGATAGAGGATGAAGGCACTGCCTCCCAAACAAACTATGCAGGGAGAGGTAGATCATCAAGAGGAAGGGGCAGAGGAGGTAAGCAAGGTAGGGGGAGATCCTATAACGCCTCACCATGCAACATTTGTGGTTTATCAAATCATACTACAGATGAGTGTTTTAGGAACTACAAGAATCAGAGAGGAAGAGGATATCAAAGAGGTGGATACTCACAGTCAAGAGGCAGATTCAACCATCATCAAGGGTACAACAACAACTACAATGGCAACTATCAAGGAGGATTCAAATCCAGAAAGGACTACAACAACTATACAAAAGAACAAGATGATTCTCTTCTGATCATGAACATGACTTCAAAACCAGGTACAAATGATGACCATCTCTTCTACATTGACTCGGGATGTTCAAATCATGTGGCTGGCAATGTAGCTCTACTCTCTGACCTTGAAGAACCAAGAGGTAAGCATCAAGTACAAACAGGTGATGACACCAAGCACTTAGTAGTTAAAGTTGGAAATGTGAAGACTTGTGATGGAAATCAAAACTTGTTGAGTAGGGTACTATATGTACCAACCATTACAAAAAACTTGATGAGTGTTGGACAGATTGTGGAAAAAGGTTTGCAGGTTAGATTCAACCAATTTGGAGCATTTGTGGAGGATCCCAAGCAGGGGTTCAAGAGAATTGCTAAAGGAGAAAAGACAGGAAGACTTTTTACTTTTGAGCTAGAAGACACAAAGAATATTGCACTCTACACTTATAAAGATCAAACACTTTCAAAACTTGAGCTTTGGCATAAAAGATTAGGGCATGTAGGAGAAAGAACTTTGAAACAGATATGCAGGGATCAATGTGTAATTGGAATACCCAATGTTTCCAAACAACACGTGATATATAAATGTGGTGCTCGTCAATTTGGGAAGTCTCACAGGTTACCCTTCTCAAGAAAAGGCTACATACATGAAAATTATCTAAAGCTTGTCCATACAGATGTATGGGGACCAAGCAAAGACCCCTCAATCTCAGGATCAAGGTACTATGTATCTTTTATTGATGATTATAGCAGATGGACTGTATTGTATTTTATGAAGCACAAAGATGAAGTGTTCAATTGTTTTAAAAAGTATCTTGCACTTGTTGAGAATCAGACAGGGAAGAATCTAAAGAGGCTAAGGTCAGATGGAGGAGGTGAGTACTTCTCCAATTAGTTTGAAGCCTTCTTGCAGGACAGAGGAATCAAGATAGAAATCACCACAAGGTATACTCCTAAACAGAATGGGGTAGCTGAGAGAAGAAATAGGTTGATTGTTGAAACAGCTAGGTCAATGTTAAATGAAAAGAAATTACCTAACTACCTATGGGCAGAGAGTGTTTCTTTTGTCACTTACCTCATAAATAGGTTACCATCTAAGTCCCTTGATGGGATAACTCCTTATGAAGCATGGCATGGGAAGAGACCCTCACTTGATCATTGCAAGATATTTGGATGTGTAGCATATGTACACATTCCTTCTCAGATAAGAAGTAAGCTAGACCCTAAGGCTGAGAAGTATATCTTTATTGGATATGATCTAAATCAGAAAGGTTATAGGTTCTATAACCCTTCAAATAAGGGATTCATGGTTAGTAGAGATGTTGTCTTTGATGAAAATGATTCTTGGTATGAGAACGAATGCAGGACGTTTAAACTACCCTATGACTTGGAGGAGGAGTTTCCAAGTCTTGCTAGGGAGGAACCTACTCAGAATGAAGACTCAACTTCAAATGATGAAGGCATTATCAATTTGGAAGAGTTCAAGGCATGGAAGTCCAAGGGCAAAGTCAAGATGAAGGAACTTAAAGACATACCTGAATCTTCAAATCAATCAATCAGAAGATCACAAAGGGAGAGCAAAAAACCTATCAGATATGGGTATGATACATCTCTTGTTACTAAACACTTTGTTTATCTTGCCAAAGACTTGTCAATTGAAGAACCAAGATCATATGAAGAAGCAAATACCAAGACAGAATGGAAAGAAGCTATGGATGAGGAGATTGAAGCACTCAAAGAAAGTGACACATGGCAACTAGTACCAAA
>CM035442.1:136103318-136110818 GCA_020310875.1 Ceratopteris richardii
GGAGAACAGGTGAGGGGAAGATGGTGGAGAATAGTCGAGAGAAGAAGATGAAGGACTAGGGACACCATGAACAACAGGCTGGACTGGGACGATTGGCGCAGCAGTATTCATGTTGGGCACCAGCACTATTCCGGTGGTTGGCTGTGTTGTCGCTTCAGTTCTGTCAATTACAGCATCAACCAAAGCAATCACTTCATTGACCATCTCAGCAACAATGGCTTGCACATCATCTTGGGTCTGTTGTTGAGAGTCCTCCTGAGAAGAAATTTCTTCAGAGTCGGTGGTGGAAGCACTTTGTTCCTGCTGCTGAATTGGAGAAGAATGGACGGAAGAATCAACAGGAATGGAAGTGGCGGTGTCGTGGAAGACCTCTTCTTCATGTCCAGCATTAGATCCTTGCACCTGGCTCTCAAACGGACTTATACAACTGCGTTTCCGGTGAAGAAGTTGGAAAAGATCGGCCTCATCATCGTCTTCCTCATCTTCGAGCATCTAAGTTAATACTTCACGCAATAAGAATGGAGCATTTGGCGGGGGTTGCGCAGCTTGAATGACTGGAAAGAGAAACGTGAGGATATGGGGAAGACGTGATTGTGGAAGATCACCCTTATTAACTTGTTTAATAACCGTAACACATTCACTATGAATGCGCCGGAAATAAAAAGATGCAAAATTGAGAGGCTCACGAGAAGCCATGTCAATCATCGAGTAAACGGGACACGAAATCCCGTAGGTACACTTTTGCAAATTCAAGATAGCAACTAAAAATTGCAATGCGGTACGTTCCGTATGAGGGTGACACTGAATGGCGTACTCATTAGATGAGTGCCATGGGAATAATGTGGTCATGGTAGCTATAGGAAGGAGAGGACCATTCTCCAATCCTTCCATGGGAAGACAAAACGCTTCAGCAAACGAAGCTAACGTAATGACGACGCGGGATGATAAACAGGTTATCGGCCAACATTGCTCTGTAGCAGATGTGGCGGCAATGGCACAAATGATCTGTGCGTAGAAGGGTTGACACTCCACTGAATGCCAAGGCAATTCAGCGAAGTTCAAAAGACCACAGATATGCAAAAACTCACTCACTTTAGGAGTAAGTCCTTCACGGAAGGTAGCGATATTGGCTAGTGCTTCCATGACGCGCACGCAACAACTCAAAAAGACAAAGAACACAGAAAACACAGAACACAGAACCACACAGACACAATAGCGATTAACAGTGAAAGGAATAAGATTAAGTAGACGCACGGCAATGTGAGGCGATCGAAAACCCTAATCATCATGCGGTATTGAAATGATAACCTCCATAATTACGGCGTGCATGCATGAGCAGAATCAGTAATATAGGGCGGTGATTAATCATATTTAGATATCAAAACGAGGAGAGTTACAGTCTATATTCAATCAAAATGCGAAAAGAAAAAGAAAATAAGTGACACGCGGAAAAACGAGGAACACGTCAGCGGTGATCAGGCGGTTGGTGATATGGGTGTAGCGTTGAACCATTAATTACTTTGGGAAGGGGAACTCCGATTAAGGTAGTCAACCGAAAAGTAGCGGGTGCCACTTGCTCACTAATTCGGTAAGGACCGAACCACCGTAATTTAAATTTGCCAGCAGAACGATTTGCTTTAGCATTATAAAATAGCACAAGTTGGTCCACCGTAAAAACTAGAGTCTTGAGGAAACGATCATGGGTACGGGCTTGTCGTAACTAAACTTCTTGAAGAACCAGCAAACTTTCCCAACGATGTTCATCCAAGGCTCTAAGTGCTTCCAACCGAAATGGCAAAGAGTCTTCGGGCAGCAATTTCTGAGTTAGGGCCACGCGTAGGCTGGGCACTACTACCTCCATCGGCGCGATTGCTTCCAACCCATAAGCAATCTTGAAGGGAGTTATTACGGTTGCCACTTTGTATGTAGTCCGATATGCCCATAAAACTGCAGGTAGCAACTGGTCCTAACATTGTGGCAATTCCACGATCAATTTGTGGAGCATACCCAACAACGTCTTATTGGTGCTTTCAGCCAAACCATTAGCACGCTGATAGTATGGTGAACTGAATTTATGCATAATTTGAAAAGTGTGCGTTAGTACTCGCAGTAAATTGTTGGAAAAATGTGTTCCTTGATCCATCACAAGTTCTAGAGGTAATCCGTAATGCAGGAATACATCCTTCATCAGGCATTTTACCACCGAAACAGCTGTGGCGGACCGTAAAGCCCAAGCTTCCGCCCACCTCGTAGCGTAATCTGTACAATTCAGGATGTATCGATTGTTGCTAAGGGTCGCTGGTAGTGTTTTTGGTCCAATAAAATCGAGCCCCCACTTCTAAAGGGGTTCTAAAGGTAAGACAGGTTGCAGAGGAAAGAAGTGTCGCTACAACGACTGTCCCAACAGTTGACAAGTGTCACACCGCTGCATAAACTGAGTCACGCCTTTGTACATGGTAGGCCACCAAAGCCCACTTTGCAGAATTTTATGGTGAGTAAGATCTTCTGCAAAATGTCCACGCAAGGGTATTGAATGAGCCATAGCAATAACCGAGTCTACTTCATGTGGTGGGATATAGCAAAGTAAGACACCAGTATGATCCCTATAGTATAGCTGACCGACAATCAACCGGAATCTGCGAGTGTAAACTGCAATTTTCCGCCGCAGAGCAGGGGGAGTATGAGGAGAAAAACACCCATCAGTTAGAAAAGTTAGTAATGTATTGTAGTAGGTAGGTGGCACAAGAGGTTCTGCAGATTCGGCACGAGCTGGCTCAGTAGCGTAAATTGCTGGTGTAGTGTCATCAACCCTCACCAGAGCTTCATCGGAATCCAACCGAGATAGGAAATCTGCCAAGGCATGTGCTATGCCGCGTCGATGAATCACTTCATAGTCAAACTCTTGTAATAATAAAACCCATCGAGCCAAGCGACCACCTAAATGTTGCTGCCGGACCAAATACACAAGTGTAGTGTGATCCATGTGGAAGGTGAATTTTCGTCCCAACAAATAATGCCAGAATTTCTTCATCGAGTACACCAACCCGAGACATTCTCTTTCGGTCACTGAATAGTTTCTTTCAGCAGGAGCTAATCGGTGCCTTGCATAATATACAGGCCGAAACCACTTGTCAGTTTGCTGCATTAAAACGCCTCCAATGGCTATATTTGATGCATCGACAAAGACATGGAACGGACGTTCCCAATCCGGGGGTTGCAAAATTGGAGCCTGCGTCAGAAATCCCTTTAAACATTCAAATGCAGTTTGGCATTCTGGAGTCCATTCGTACTACCGTGGAGGACTAGTCATAAGCCAATTAAGTGGTGTTGCTAAATGAGCTAACCACCGTAAATGTCTGCCATGCCATCGGATCTGGCCCAGGAAGCACATAACTTCTTTTGGTGTTGTGGAAACTGGTGCCTCCAACACAGCTGCAACTTTATCCGGATCAACTTGTATTCCTTGTGTAGAGATAATATGTCCGAGTATTTTGCCACAAGAGACCGCAAAAACAGATTTTGTCAGGTTCAAGCATAATTGGTATTCACGGCATTTTTCAAAGCAGCACCGTAAATGATACAGGTGCACCACAATCTTGCCAAATAAGGAAAAGTCATCCAAGTATACTTGCATAAAAGTAGTTAAATAGGGTGAAAAGACTTCTTGCATACATCGTTGAAACGTACTTGGAGCATTCCTTAACCCAAAACACATTACCGTACAAGCATAAACACCCCAGTTTGTGATAAAGGCAGTTTTAGGTATGTCCTGTTCTGCCATCCTCACCTGGTTATAACCACTGTAGCCATCCAGAAAGGAGTACATCTCGTGCCTGGCCACCCTATCAAGCATTGTGTCTAGAAAGGGAAGAGGAAATGGATCAGGTACCGTGGTCGCATTCAGTTTCCGGTAATCCACACAGATACGCAGCTATTTATTTTTCTTCGGAACAATAACGATCGGAGATATCCATTCAGCGCGCTCGATTGGTACAATGAATCCCACCTTCAATAACCGATCGAGTTCTGCTTTGACCTGTGCTGCATAATTGGGGTTCATTCGGTAACTGGATTGTTTAATTGGCTTCGCATCTGGTTTGAGCACTACCTGATGTTGATAGATCCGCGGATCAAGACCTTTCATATCGCGATAGTCCCAAGTAAAAACATCGGAAAAATCATGCAGGAGTCGGATCAAATCTTCTTGAAATGCCTCGGACAATCCTGCCTTAATCTTAACAGATCGCGGGTTAACCTCATCACCCAATTGATCTTCCGAGACATAAGATTGTCGAGGTTTCACCAGATCGTCAGATGACTGTAAAAGTTGATGTAGGGTGGCTCCATCCATAGCAACACTATCATCTGCATCCGCCTCTCCGGTCACGGACACAACCGTACACGCTTCCAAACTCCACTTGTCCGCTACTGATTGAAGATCTACAGTACCTAAGGAGATCAGATCTTTATTGTGCTTCAGAAACGCCTCTTCCTCATCGTCAGATAAGCCATCCAACATGTGGACTGGCTCCGCTACATATGGTCTGGCATGAAGCTCGCAGGGCTGGATGGCATCCAGTTTAACAACATATTTACGGTGATTATCTTTGAAAGTCAATTCCTGCGCTGACGAATCCTGTACAACTTTGGCTTGTTTCAACCATGGTCGATCGAAAAGTAGATTGTAGTTAAGGCTGGATTCTGGTAGTTCTAGGACTATGAATGTCATTTTGAACATGGTACCCTGCAAGGTAATCGGGATATTCCGTACGAGTCCCACCGGATGGACTCGAGATTGGCCTGCCATTCGTACAAAAAGTTGGACGGGCTCGATTTGGGTCCACCCCAATTTCTTGCAGAGGGCTGCAGTTGCTATATTCACACCCGAACCGCCATCAATTAGCACTTGAGTAATCTTTTGATTTTTATGCCAGACAGTGATTAATGGGACTGAATGATCCACCGTAGAATCAGTTTCCGGTTGTATTGTTGCAGTTGTCGGAGTACCGGGAGATCCAGAACTGACCTGTTGTTGAAATTGCTGCCTAACTCCTGGCACCAAGGCGAGCAACTTCCCCAAAGGGAGTGTAATTGAAGCCTTAGATAGAATATCCCATACCTGATTTGTTTGAATCGTACTCCTCACCGATTCTGATGATGATTCTACTGCTATTGGGGTAGAGTCTTGTTCATTCGTTCTCGCCTTTGGCAGGGGAACCTGTGTCATCGGAATTGGATCGGGGAACACAGTTGTCTCTTTAGCGGTCCATTGACTAGCCTTTGTATGCATTCGATGTTGCTCACGGATACCAGGTTCGAACACCTCAACTGTTGGTTGCAATTGTTTACTCGATCTCGTCTGGACCACTACTGCTTGGGATTCAACTGGTGAAATATAGACCATGTTGGTCATCGGGGTTTATCGCTCTTTTTTCCTTTTTTCGTATTCTGCTGCATCCTTGCAAAATCTCCGGATGTGGCCAATCTCACCGCAAAAAATGACATCGAGGTGGTGGCAGAGAAGTACCCTCCGCCGATGTACCTGCCTGCCATCGATTGGAATTGAAATTGATATTCCGCTGACCTCGGTAATTTCTATATCATTGCAACTGATTGTTTCGCATCTGTGGTGGCACGTAATGGGTGGCTGGCTGACCTGGTTCTTGTATAATAGCATTTACAGCTGCTCATCCCTGCACTTTAGCATTATACGCATAATTTTTTGTTGAGTGTCCGGTTGTGTTGCAGATGGCACAATACATCTGGTTAAGAGCACATGTAGCACTGGTGTGCCCTGGATTTTTGCACTTGGTGCAATACATCTGTTTAGCCGGGTCATCTATAATGTGCTTACTGGCTTTCAGCCACTCCAAGATGACTTCCTCTAAGTCCGCTTTTAAGCTCTTTTCGGGTTCTTGGGGATGGTAGGGGTCTGATAAATCAAAGGCCCTATATCTTATTTTCTCATTTACTAGATAGATAGATAGCTAGATAGAAGAGAGACAGATAGATAGATAGACAGACAGGCAGAGAGACAGGCAGATAGATAGATAGATAGATAGATAGATAGATAGATAGATAGCAGCCTCAAATCTTGATACCATAGAGTTATCGAGTTCGAATTAACACACAATGCATTGGGTGTAAGAGATGAATTAATCATGCAAGTTCACAACTGAATAGAGCTGAAAATAATAAAAAGAAATGAGTACAATCCCTATAATGAAAGAAACAAGAGAAAATCAAGGCAAATATACAGCAAAATCATTGTCAAGAAAATCAATTCAAGCCGTGAAACTTTGAAGCACAGAAATGATTATACAGTCATGATTTTTCTAGGATTTTTTTTCTTTCTTCGTTTCTCATGAAATATGAAAACGTGTAATATTGGAGTAAAAGAAATCAAAAGATATTAATCAAAGGATCTTAGACATGGGTGTTTCTTTTTCTTTCACAAACTTGCTTGAACTATATGAAGGTGTATTGTTAAGAACCATCATGGCCACAAGAATGAGAACATTTTTTTATGAGCATATGTAGAACATCTATGTAAAAAATTGACATGTGATTAGATGAGATATATCTAGGCCAATTTAGATTCATTTGGAGGGTACTAATGATCTTTGCATTTGTTTGCTCCCCCCTCCTCGTGGACTATCCTTGCGGATCTTCTTTCCGGAAAGACATTGATGTTGGAGGCTTATATGAGCTAAAGAAAATATTTGGAAGACCGAAGGAAAGAGTATACCCCCGTGGACTATCCTTGCGGATCTTCTTTCCAGATTGGGTCGGTTGATGATTTTAGAGTTTATATGAAGTGAAGAGAAAAGTTAATGAAGACTTGAAGAGAAAAGCGAAGTATTACCTACCCCCAGGACATTTCTATGGAATCTCCCTCCAGGTTGATGATTTCAGAGATTATATGAAGTGAAGAAAGTGTTGAAGATTGAAGTGAAGAGTACTCCCCCGGACAGTCTTTGAGGATCTTCCCTCCAGGTATTTGATTTTGCATGGACGATTGAAGTAAAGAAAAGAAAAGCTACTGTCGAGATCATTTGAAGTAAAGCTTGTTTGGAGACCGAAGACATAAAGTGAAGGAAGGATCCATCCGCGAAGACTGAAGCCGAAGATCATGGGTGCCTTTTCGCACTGTAACGAGATTCCTACCTTATATTTGGCTGATCCGCACTATAGCGGTGGCATATTATATCACCCTATCACACTATAGCGATTTACCATATCACCGACCCGCACTATAGCGGGGATTTTTGTATTACTCAGATTTTATTGGATGGCTCTGATTATACTTGAGCATTTTATCATTGAGCTTGTCTGCACACCGTACTTGGATTCTTTCTCTCACTCCCGATGCCTACGATCTCATGCGTACGCACACTCGCTTGAGGGTAGGGGCCTTACGACGATCGCCATTCCACAGAGAGAGGGTGAGGTGCCCAACGCGTAGACACCGCTCACCGGATAGCGGGAACGGCATACACC